>JAGFPH010000322.1:502518-520011 GCA_018207615.1 Philaenus spumarius | reverse complement strand
TGATTTTTGGGTATAGTCTCCAAATGGTCTGAAACGGATAGAAACCAAATTTTAGCCTTCTCCGACCAACCGTTTTCAAGTTGGGTCGAGTGTAATAGCTCTTATTTTCTTCGAAAATTCGGCTAAAAAAATACTAATTGTAATTAACGCCTTAAATTTTGTTAATAAACATGATTAGAACAATGAATTAACTTTTAAGTCAGAGGTTGCTCAATTTTTAAAGCTACATTTCAATGAAATTTTTATTTTACCTATACTTAATAAGTTTTTTTCTGAAGTAGAGGGTTTTTGTGTATTTTTTAAAACTATCAATATCTTCTCTATCCCACCTCTATCTATGTTTATATAAAAAAAAATTTTATACAAGTGTATAAAACCATAATTATTACAAATCAAATGAAGACGGGCATAGAAAGTATCTGAACACTGCGCTGGCTTTGTCTGCATTTATAAGTCTGTGAAATTATATGGTCACAAGAGACTCGTGTAAATAACTCTTTCACGATTTTCTAAAAGCGAATACCTGGAGACAATATCTCGTTCTTTAGCCGTCAGAAGTCACGATTCGGAAAGCGTTCCTATGTGTAATAGGTTTAGTGGAAAATGCATAATTTATGCTTTAGTTTAAACACTCAATATATTACGGGGATACTAAGGCAAGCTAGTCGAAGCTATCTGATATTGTGGTAAGGCTCGCTCTCAGATGTTTGAATTTGGTTTTCATGTAATGTCACTAAAGGCGACAGACAAGAGAGACCTGGACAAGACAAGTTGCAGTCAAGCCCGTTGGTCAAGCCTCGTCTCGTCAACTCTGTTGGGGTATTTCTCATGAACTATGTTGAACATCAGGACTCTGCTCTTATCATGAGCACAACAACACGGTATGTTATGTGCCGAGAGGTCTACGTGTATAGCAAGCGTAATAATCCCCCTTATATTAAACTACGTGCACATTATTAATTTACTAGTAAGCTCCCGTGAAAAATCACAGGCTGATTAATTAGATACACATCAGAAATACGTCATTTAAAAAACAAACTATTTAAAAACAACATTAAGGCCTACTTACCTACCGATTTATAACTCGGTAAATGTATACAATAATAAGGATTATAAAACTGTAGGACTATTTGTTAAATATTTTTATTTACATACCTTATCATATATTTAAAAAAATATAAAAATACTATATTTTAATTGTTTTTTATTTCATACTGATAGATGAAATGATTTAGAAGTTATTAATAATATAATGGAGAAATTGATAATCGAATATGTTTATATGTTATATACGAAGATGTACGAATGTTTCCGAAGTTAAACGAATAGGTTCTATTCTTTAAATTTGTAAAAACAAACACATTGATGATAAAAGGTTCTACTTATATACCGTTTATAACCTCAAAGCAAATATTATAATGTATATTTATCATAGCGTACATTAGTTCTATAACTCATATTTAAAAAAAATCAACTTCACAAGAAATTATAACAATTGAAGTTGTAAACATAACCCCCAAACTATAATCTACACTGGGTTTGTTTAAGTATCACAGATGATGGGTGAAATCAGCTGTTATATTATATGTTACTCACGTACGTACACCCGCTTTTATAGGAGTTGATAGGTTCAAACTTATAGGATACGTCGACCATAAAAACAAGTCATCCCCGAGCAGACTAAAATAATTTTTGTATTTTACAGACTAAGTAACAGCTTGTAATGTTAACTTTTAATGTTAAGAGCTAACTACCTAATGTAGTTAGAATCCAACATCCAAAACCAGCCCAGAACCAGCATTTCAGCGCAATGGATTTTATCTCATTTATTAAAACTATAAGAATTCAAATAAATTTTGGTTTTAGTATAATTTTGGATGTTGTAGACTAATTACCAAGACATTGGGATTTCAGTTTTTCCTCGACAACTCCGTTATCCTTTGACCTACGGAAACGGAAAAAACCCATTTTGTTTGTCATTATAAAAATATAACATTTTGTCTCTTGTGCATTTTCTGTAAAGTTAGCGGTTTTCAAGATATTCAACGTTAAAAATGTGTAAAGACCGAAATTTTTAAAATTATAAACATAAGTTCTCGGTGTTTGGAACACTTGTAAAAACAAAATGCTTTTCCTAAATTTGAACTCAATATCTTATCTATGTTTGGAGTTGCTGTGAGTTTTAGTAAACAACAAAATGGAGGATTGCGACTAAACTAAGCAGAATATCAGAAAATCTTTTGATAATTTTTCATAAACGGTATTTCAATGTCCTAAACGCGTTCTAGGGTCCAAGAGTCACGCAACAGCTGATCTTTCCTATTCTGATATCGGTGTCTTCGTGTCCTCAAATTGCTACAAATCGCCGTGTTGAAAGTAACGCGACCCGAATACGTGGTTTCCGTGATTTCCTGTGTTGGGCTCAAGGTGTGAAAGAAGTGATTCTCAACACAATGGTCGATAGTTTATTTCGAAACAATAATTTTTCTTACATAAACTAAATTAGTTTCGCTCTATATTTCCGGTGCCCGACTGCTGTCTACTTCCGTTTGTATAAAACAATTATATATTTAGAGCACTGTAGTTTGTTCCTGTTCTAACGTCGCGCTTAAACAATCTCGTAAATATAAAGTGTTTGAGAATAACTACGGAAACAGCAAAGTGGTCATAGCTTTTGATTCCCGACGTCAAAAAAAGAACGAGGTTGATTAAACTCGACCAGTAAGTTTTTTTACTTATGTTTGCTCATAATTTCGCAACGCGTGGGGTACGACGTATTTTGGAAATAGGAAGTTCGGATCTACCTGAAACTTGTAATAAACTTTAGAATTTGTTTTACAATACTCCAATTTTTGTACAATACTAGTCTACAGGGTGATTTTTTTAAATGGGCCACCATTGGCATCTCAGAAACTATAAAAGTTATAACAATCTTTAAATGGGGGACCTTCCCTACTTTTTCCCTTGCATTAAAAATACAATATTAAAATTTCCAAAAACTCCGCCATTTTTCCAATATGGCAGCCAACTTCATTTTTTCAAATGGAAACCCATATTTTTTATGTTGAATTTCGATTGGGGACACAAATTTAAGACATTTTTATTCTTTTAATTTTTTTCCTAAACCCAACCGTTTAGTTTCACACAATACACAGCGGTTGCGTTAGCGATTTTTTAACAGTAATAAGTACGTTTTTAGTATAAAATAAAGTATTTGTCAAATTGCAACAGATTTTTAACATTCCATTGTACAAGATATTGCACTTTGAGTTAAATTTTATTGTTTGCAAATAAATGGTAAAACATGCCTATAATAATTGTTGAAGAGTTTCTGAAACTTTCAGCGCTCCTAGCGGTTAAACGGTTAAGGTTATCAAAAAAACACCAAGAATAAAAACGTCTTAAAATTGCATGTAAAATCCAAATCCGTTATAAAATGTAGTGGTTTCTATTAGAAATTTCAAAGTTGACCACAAAGTCAAAGTTGTCAAAGTTGTATTTAGAAATATTTTAACTACATATTTTTTAATTTCTCATAAAACAAGGAAAGGTTCCCCATTTAAAGTTTGCTATAAAACTAATACTTTCTGAGATCCCAATGGTGGCCCAATTAAAAAAATCACATAAAATAGAAAATGTTTGAGAGGCTGTATCTCATAAACGGTTGGGTTTAGGAAAAAATACAAAAGAATACAAATGTCTTAAATTTGTGTCCCTAATCGAAATTCAACATAAAAAATAGGGGTTTCCATTTGAAAAAATGAAGTTGGCCGCCATATTGGAAAAATGGCGGAGTTTTTGGAAATTTTAATAATGTATTTTTAATGCAAGGGAAAAAGTGGGGAAGGTCCCCCATTTAAAGATTGTTGTAACTTTTATAGTTTCTGAGATGCCAATGGTGGCCCATTTAAAAAAATCACCCTGTATATGACACAACACAATGTTTAGAGGCTTTTTATTCTTGAAATCTCTCCGTTTTGGAGTTATAGCATCATAAATATACAGTATATTATTGCTCAAAGGTGTTTTCTTCTTTTTTTTTTTGGAAACACCATATCTACCTTAATTCTTCATAAAAAATAAAGATTCAAACATCATTTAAATCTGATATTCCCCGCTATTGACAAAAAAAAACAAATAGCTTAAAATTAATGTTTTCGTTTTAAAAAATGCTTAAATACTTTCATATGAAAGTTCATATGATTCCTAACGAAAGGCGCTATCTATTAACAATCGTTTTATCATGACAGCTGTTAGATTGTTTACATTCTATATGCAAGTGTAATCTATCACGCAAATCAACCAAATTAAATCAACGCAAAACATTATAAACTGTTATTTATAAAACAATGTAAATAAATGAACGTAATTAACAGAATTAAATCAACGTGTTAAATCAGGTAAGTGTAGGTCTAACTTGCGAAATATTTGCACGGGTCAGCTAGTATTATTAGCGAATTTCCATAGGAAAAATGAGCTATTGCAGTGACCCTTATGGTAAGACCTAAGGTCGGTAGTAGCAAATGAGCACCGATTATGGTCCCCAAAACGTGTCATTAAAAATTATATATATATTATGTATATATGTGTTCGCACTCTAGAGGCCGCATTTTAAGTCCGATTTTATTAAAATTCGGTACACATGTTGGTTGTCTACGTCACTCGGTCGAGTTCGTTAGCCAAAAAATCCAACAATCGGAAGCACGTTTTTTGACCGGAAGTAACTATTTTTTTAGATTTTTCCTATGTGAATGAATTTGTTTTTAGTTTTTTCTACAAACATAAATGCAGGATGTCATTCTGCACATTTGCTTTTACACGACCTTATAACTAGCTTGGTTCCCCCAAAATCGATCAAAACGTAAAATACCATAGAAGTACCCGATTCAAAGCCATGTGGTGGATTCTAACGGGGGTTGGTGCGCGAAACACGCAATGCATTGTATATTGAAGGCACTCCCAATACGGGGGTTGGTGTGCGAAGCACGCAATGCATTGTGTATTGAAGATACTCCCAATATGCGGAATGTCGTGCGAAGCATTTTGTACCTATTCAGCACCGTCGTGAATAGACCTATTTCCCAAATTGTTGGTTGAAACCCTAAAACATAGGCCTATAAACTTAATTTTGGAAATTCGCTCAACTCACGCCAGCGGTTCAGCTGCGTGGTCGAATTATTTATTTGTAAAATTACTTTTTAGTAATTACAGTTCATATATCAAAGCCCACTAAAGAATACCGTTGAGGGACGGGCTTGTGTACACCGAGACCTTGAACGCTCCAATCGCCGTAGTGCGACGTTGTCACGTTCTTCCCACGCTTCTAACTGACTGCGGCTGACTCGACGCATTTATAATTCTTTAAACTGTGTCATCAAGCCTCGAGCGGTAAATACCAGGAGTGTTCGAGGCTAGTAGATATGGCAACGCTGCGCGCCCATCCTATTGGCCGCCTTGCAACGGTATTCTTTAGTGGGCTTTGATATAAACAATAGCTTCAATAGCGCGCAGCAGAACCCCTGACTTGAGTTGAGCGAATTTCCAAATTAAGTTTATATTCTTTAAGGGTTTCAACCAACTATTTGGGAAATTAGTCTACCCACGAAGGCGCTGGATAGCTGCCCACGTGTAAGAAATATATTAGTAGAATTTATTTGCACCTCAGCTTCCAGCCCCGACTCACGCCCTGCTTTCCCAGTTTGCATCTCGACATCTGTACATTTACCATGATGAAAGCCCCTAACGGAAATATATAGCCTACCCAGTTAGATATAGTTTGTTGTTTGTACAACGAAATAAACACAACAAATTAATTGTAAAAATATACATTTTCAACAACTTCTAACCTAAACAAGTTATATGGCCTATATTAGTTATATAACGCATTAAACTTAATATTTGTTTATTTTTCTTGTGTATCAAATTAATCTACTATAGTGTCTTTATATTGTCTTGGCAGATTAGATTCACAAGTAGATTACGCTGAGAACACTCCACTTTAATCAACCTATTACGCATTACAAAATCAGGTTCGTTGTGAAAACAGAACTTGTAAAAATTCCACTATCTCCCAGAAACATGTGTTGATAATTAGTACTGTGCCTATGAGTAATGCACCGTTTAGGCTCATGCGCGGCATCTGATGGAAATATTTGTAATTAGACTTCTGTAGTTAACCGAAGCTAAGGACGAGCCTATCCATCACAGTTAAGACAGATCATCACGTGTCCGTCTTTAGATATTATAACTTATAACATAATTCATAATGAGAAATAATGCGCAAATTAATGATGTCATGGATTAAATGGAATAAGCTTTGTTTCAAACTAATAATATTGGAAATGCAGCCTTCATCACTCTAGTTAGCGTTTAACAAACATAACTGTTACAATCAGTTTTCATCTTTAATGGCAATTATACTGATCAAAATGTATTCAACCACAGTTTTAATGTTTAATAGCAAGTTTTAATAATTCGACCACGCAGCTGGATCGCTGACGTGAGTTGAGCAAATTTCCAAAATTAAGTTTGTATGCCTATGTTTTAGGGTTTCAGCCATCAATTTGGGAAATAGGTCTACTCACGAAGGCGTTGAACAGCTGTCTGTGTGTACGCATTGTATTAGTACAATTTGTTTCCTCCTAGTGGTCTCGCGAGTTTGCACCACTTGGCTTCGAACCGGGTACTTCTATGGTATTTTACGTTTTGGTCGATTTTGGCGTAACCAAGCGAGCTAAAAGGTCGCGTAAAAAACAAAATGTGCAGAATACCATCCTACATTTATATCTTTAGAAAAAACTCTAAAAAAAATTCATTATCGTAGTAAAAATCTCAACAAATAGTTACTTCTGGTCAAAAAACGTACTTCCGGTTGTTGGATTTTTTTTTTGCTAACAAACTCGTCCGAGCGACATAGACAACCAATACGTTGACCAAATCGGACTTAAAATGCGGCCGCTAGAGTGCAAACACATATATACAAGTATATATATCTATGATTTTTAATGACACCCCAAAACGTGTTCTGGGGACCATGATCGGTGCTGATTTGCTACTCCCTACCTTGGGTCTCACCATAAGGGCCACTGCAATAGCTCATTTTTCCTATGGAAATTCGCTAATAAGAGAATGGTTGTAAGCCATCTAAACTACAATATATCCAGATATTTGGTTGGTTAGTTAAGTTGGATTGCTTGGAACAGGGACGTTGCTATACAAAAAATTATTGGTGGGGGGGGGGGGGGGCGCATAATCTAAAATTTCCCAACAATGTTGACCATTTCATAAACACTCTGAGTGCCGGTGCAGTGAAAGACAGGAGTACATGTGGAAGCTTATAATAATATACAAATGTAATTGTTGAATTTTTAGACCGGTGCGTTGGGATTTATGAAAATTAAATTAATACTTGTTTGGTTTTTTTAAATTGTGTTGTGTAATGTTTGTTGCTTAAGAACTTAACGTGATATTTTGACGTGCGTTAAAATAATGCTAATTATTGTTTTATGAATTTTTAAAAGTGACTTGAAAATGCCTGAACGAAAGGCGAAACGTACGTTGTCTTATTAAATACAGAGACATTAAACAGGACTGTGAGCAGCATCAAAAGTGATACACAGGTGTTTATGAAATATTTATACCCAGTCCAGTAAGGCAAACAAACAATAAGTAAATATGAATTTTGACGACCATATTTCCCAAATTCTGTGGTGGGGGGTCCAACGTGAAGAAGGAGGGCTCTGGTTTATGTTGTGTGGAATATATTCCAGTGGAGATGAGGTCCTGGACGCTCACCCTCGGATTCTTTTTTTTTTTTAACATTAACTTTATATTGAGTATTTTAAGAGTTTTTAATATTTTACAAGAGTTTCAACATGTCCATCACATTATTGAAAAACATTCCCCCATATTTTCTCCAACATTTTCTTTTCCGCAATATTTGCAGCAAACTTAAAAATTTCCCCATTTTGAGGAAAAAACACAATCTGGCAACAGCGGTATGGCGGCCTGGCGCAGTGTATGGCATGTTATTGACAGTCAGTGTTGCCCCAATAACATGGGTTAAAACTAAATTTCCCAGAACAGCATTTAAAAGGAGACAATGCATTTATTTGGTACAGAAATAGTTTGATTTGCCAAACATTTTTGGATTTGAAATTATAACTGGCTTTGCATTTGTGAATGTTGGTAATTACCAACAAAAACTTTGGAACCCAAACGCAAAGGTGAGTTTAATCCAAAAATCTAAATTCCAACTTTTTGTGAAAATCTTAAATTTCCCAACTATTTGGATTTTAAACTATTGGGGGGGATGGCGCCGCCTTGCATAGCGACGACCCTGGCTTGGAACCATTACTTTAAGTAACAAATTAACAGCTTTTCCGCTTTAATGATGCATGGAAGACGTCACGACCCTACAATTAGTGCCAAGGTTACAAGGAAATGCAAACTGCAACTAACATCGAGTTACTTTGCTTCTTCTGAGAGGGGAAGTTAATCCTATCGGTTGCTGAATCACCAAAAATGTATTAATAGTAAATTATTTACGTTATAAATTTATAATTAATATTATTAACATTTATTTCTTAAATTTACAGAAAGAAATGACCACACAAGAATTTTGTGAACTGCGACTAAGTGGTACAAATTGGGTAACTATCCTTATCAACAAATAATAAATAAATTCCATAAACTTCTCATAAAACTATAAAACCAAAACTTGGCACATACTATTCTCAAGAGACATACAGGAAAAATTTATCGATTTGGACGAAACACACTTTAAGGGCTTTATTGTATTAAGGGAACTGGGATATTATGGTTCAAATTTGATAAGGCGGACCATGATTTAACAATAGTTAGTAGTTTTGTTAGTAGATTGACTCAGCTCGACATGATATTGTTTAATGCAATTGTTTAATTATTGTTGAGCGACTCGAGCCCACTCACAGGCTTAGGCCCATGTAGGCATTTTTTGATCCTTAATATAATATAGACCTGTATTGCATGTGTGTGTAATTTATGTATTATTCAAGAAAATAAATGATTAAAAAAATATACTGATTCACTTGATTTGTTTGGTGATAATAAAGAAGGGCAACCGAAACTATTAGATCTGAGAAGGGATGGCAAAGTAAAGAATGATTGTATTACAAGGAAAAATTATATCAAACTAGCTGACCCGTTCGCAGCATTCGCATTCTAACTTACTTAAATCCCACCTAATTAAAGTAATAGGTGTATCCACAATGCTGTTTATAACCACGCTTACAATTAATTAAAAATAGCAATGTAGTGGCGTTACGGCAGCTCTCCAGCTGGGTATTGTTATCATCAGTGTTGCCAACGCCAGGAAAATATCCCTACAACTTACTTGATCTGACATCACTGTTACTTTCGGATTCTTTATTTATTTTTTTCTTCTTTTTTTTCGTATAATTGTATTTTGTACATTTGTCCGGTGTAGCGGTTAAGGAAAGCTTTAAAATGATGCCTCATTCATGTAATTTGATGATGTATTAAGAAAGTTATGGCGTACCGACAAAAAAAAGCCTTGAGAAATAATATATGTGATTTGTTACTTAGGTGTTGAAAAATAACTTTTCTTCGAGTAATTCCAAAACTAATCATTTATAAAAAAAAAACTTTAAAAAGGACTTACAAAGTGACATTTAAAAAAATTTTAGATATACGATGCACACAACCAAAAAGTCTAGGGATATTTTTAATTTTGCAGCAATTTTGCTTTGGAGCAGGTAAACACAAAGTGTTCTGTTTTATATCATATCTACTGTTTCAATCTATCTGATCAGCTTTCAATAGATTTCTGAACCTGAACTCTTCAGATGATGTACAACACTTAGATTTCTCGTCAATTCATGCTCTTTTACTGTCGCTTTATCTCACTGATAATCAGTTGTCATCCCAGTGGTCACTCTTGAGTTTTGTTTGCGAGCAAGTCATTTAATACACATTACCTCTTGCTTGAAGCAGGATTGCGTCAAATACAGGTTGCTGAATCTTTCAACACTAGTCAGAGCGTTATCAGTAGATTGTGGAGGAGGTACATGGACGGGGACGTTCTACAGCCTCCGCTACCTGGTGCTACAAGCGCGGCGTCAGCCTACCATCACTGCACCCGAATACAGTTACGGTACACACTTAACGTCACTGTTCGTCCAGAAACCATCCTTAATTCTAGAAGGCCAATTAGAGTCCCAGCTTTGCGTCGAGGAAATTGCGCTGCGAGACTTGCATGGGCTGACGCTTTCGGTTTCACTTTGACAGAGAAAGTCTGATAGGAAGTTCACCCATACAGAGGAGGTACCACTGGGGGAAGAACTGATCTAATTTTCTCGGATGGGTTCGTAAATGCACAAATGTACTGAGAAATTCATTCTTGGACCTGTCGTGCGTCCTTATCACGGTGCGATATTTCCTCAGTTTATGCACAACGCCACTCCACACATTGCGGCTCCTATTGTCGACTGGCTAGTCGATAGAATACAACTTAAACACAGAATCTACAACTAATGCGTTTATTAACTCAAACGCGTTTCCAAGAAACAAATCTTCATCTTCATCAATGCACGAGCTACAATAATCAAACTGTAACTGTTCTGCATTTGGTTCATTACTACGAAATCCTAAATTCTGCTTGCTCTTAGAGACCTATACGTTTTAAATAAATACAGTTAAGAGAAATAAGAGTTTACTTCTTTGCGTAGATTTGATAAAAACCGATAGTATTTTCAGCTGGCAACAAACACGGGTAGACATTAAACAACTATATAACTGACCACAGGAAATGAGTCTTAAAGAATAGTATTTCCTAGTCTTTATTACAAATAAATATCTTCTCTTCTTGTATTTTCAGCTCATTACAATAATTGTTGGGTGCGGACACTTTCTCTATCAAAGGCTAATTTCATATGACCGCAAGCAGCCAATCCAAGTAAATACTATTGAATGTAAACACGAACTGATAAATCCGTATACAGTATATAAAAGAAGAAGTCCTGACTGACAGATTCATAATTAACGTACAGCCAAACACTACGACAGCTAGAGCCAGGGTACCTTCGTACCACTATTTAGAGGTTCACTAATAAAGGATTTCGCAAAATATTGATTTTAAGGGTTGAAAATGGTCAACATAGGGGTTTCACTCCCAGCCCTATAACCGATAAAACAGCTGATTTGAATCAAAAGCTTTTGCAACTCAAATTTAAGTCTATAACAATACAAAAACAACAATAATAGTACAGAAAGAAATGATATATTGAGTTTTTAGCCGATTAATCGGTTATCTTTTGCGGTACGGGAAAAAACTGTTTTGTTTGTTATTAAAAAAAAAACTTTTTTGTTCCTAACATTTTTATGTAAAGTTAGCGGTTTTTGAAATATTTGACATTAAAAATGTTAAACGGCCACCGTTTTTGAAAACATTCAAAAGATCGTTCTGGTTTTTGTACAATGATAAACGTTTACGCAACAAATACACGTAGGTCCTAAGTAGGGTATAAAAAGTTTGAGCTCAATTTCTTTTCCAAAAATATTTAGTATTTTGTAAAAAAATAAAATGGCTGATAACTCGAAAAAAGAAGAATTTCCAGACCTATGTTCACTGGACATTTTTCCATCAGCATGTTATGTAGAATCACTTCCCGGAGTTTCTCCTCGCCCCGTACAACCACGATGCCCTCTGTTTCAGTGCATACCCACCACGTGCAGAGGTACAGGGTTTAGGGTGCGACGTCGCGTCGACACAACAGGAAAGCGGACTCGACAGAGCGGGACGGTGCATTAGAGGTTGTTGATGCGTGGACGGCAGCGGCAGGTGTTCTCATTGTAATTGGATAAGTTAGGACAATGAAAAGACAGTGTTTAGAAAGCAGAAGCAGTGTTAAAGTAGTGATAAAAACTGATCTAATCTAGGTCAAAACAATACTGACAACAATGCGATTCAGTTAATCAGCTGGGTGCTTTCCACAATACTATTGCATGTTTGCTAATTTTCAAGTCAGCTGATCAATTTAATTAATTCAATGTATGTTGACATTACTACTATACCAGTATTGATTTGCGGAACATGCTTTTGCGATCCTATTTTAATAAATTGATAATTACTCAATTTTTTTAAATTTATGGATTAAAAGTGGTTCAATGGACAATTAAAAATTTACATTACATTATTTGTTTGTAATGACAGCATACGTACCAAACATATTGTTGTATTTACCGTGTTGGTATAGGATGCTGGGTTGAACAAACCAATTATTGCACATAATTTTTTCATCCGATTGTTTTGTCAGTTACACTATCAGACAGGGAAAAAGGGCTAGGAAAAAGGCGTCTTGACATTTTTGTAAAAATGTACGGTTTTGGGGTAATTCAGGCTTGAAATTTTCAAACCACCCTTTTTGAAGCAAATGATTAAATATAATCATTTATTTTACCTAAAATATATAATTGTTAGATTAAACTTCACGGCAAGTTTGAACTCAATCGGTCAAACCGTTTATCTAGATATGCATTATTTTGTACAAGAAACAAAACGGCAGATATCCGGCAATCGAAGCGTTTTTGGACAAAATGTTAATCTTTATTTCCCTTAATTTTGACCCATAGAACCATTTCTCGAAGTTTGGCACTTTACTTACGTGACATCCTGTATTAGATATTTAACTTTGGAAAGTTTAAACCGCCGCCATCTTGAAACGGATAACTTCAGCAAAATAATATTTTGCACGTTTGTGTAAACCAATGTGATAAAAATAAGCATGCTGAGTTTCATGAATTTATCTTAAACAGTTCAAGAGATAGACAGACAACTTCTAAACTAATAAGCAAGATAGCACGATGTTATATTGTATTATTTGCTAGTTTTGACCTGCTGAATAACACGGTAAAGTTTGGTAGAATGGTTGCGGGACACTCTGTGGGTACTGGAATTTACAGTATTTGTATTTTCAGATCGTTTCATCAGGTATTCTTTTTTACCTGCCTCTGGATGCTTCACTTCGCTCGCAGTTGGAAAATTCGCTAAAGAATCTCGTTAATCTTTGTCTCGTTTGTACATAGGTTTGTAAAATTATGAAACCAGGCTTAAATATATTGACAGTAATTACAAGATTAATTATAACCTCAGATACATGCTTTAGAAACGTGAGAGGCTTTCATTACGATTTTAGTCCTAGTTCTACTATCTTCTGTAAACTAAAGTTTTGAAACCAGACCTAAATATAGTAAAAATTATTGCAGGATTAACATAACCTCAATACTATGTTTCAGAAATGAGCCAGGCCTATATTACAAAATTGAATATTAGAATTTATCCATCTTTGCCAAGTTTACCTTTTTTTGACAAAATAAATTGTTAAATCAGGCCCAATTTATTCTAATTCCAACGTGCTAAAACAGTATAAATTAGCTTGTTTTTTAACAGTAATTATTAACTATCCAATAAACAGCTGATTTTGGATAATACTCAATCTCAGTTCTATTCTACTCTATTTCCAACGTGCTAAAACAGTATAAATTAGCTTGTTTATAAACAGCTGTTTTGATCGATTTATTTACCTATTTCGTTGTTATTTTGTAACCAACATGGCAACCCATAAGACCCTTTGTTAAAAATCTTCAACTTTTAAATTAAATTTTCTCAAAAAATTGCGTTTTTACACGAAATACAACTATATGGGTGTACTTAAAAATCAAAGCTACACCTAAGTACAAAATTTCTTTGAATTCGTTAGAGCCGTTTTCGAGATCCGCGACAGATACAAAGATACAAGAATTGCTCATTTAAAGTAATAGGATTAAAGCAAGCCTTTTTTAACTAAATAAGTTGGTCCAATAAACAAGACAGTATTGATACTATTGAACCTATACTATAGGCTATGCGTCATAGAACTCGAGAGTTTTGCAGGGGAAGCGAGTGATCATTTATATTCTACGTGCATACTGACGGTTACGGATGAATGCATTTAAATGTTTATTAAGGGTGTCTCCCACCCTAATTGCTGTTAACATTATAGCAACCTAGGGGCAAAGATAGCCTACTACTTCCAATTATTGTTATGCTACTAGTGAAACACATTATCAAGAGACAAAATCCACCGAAGTCAGCTGTCTTAATAAGTTTGATAGTTGTTTCTATTCTCCAGCAAATGGTATTTTGATTCGTCTTACAAATCTACTCAACAAGTGATTAAGGGTCTGCTGTAGTGGCGGCCATCTTGGATTTTTATCCCATAAGAGCAATGTTAAATTTCAAACCATTTATTTCGTTTATTTTTTATCATAAAATTGTTTGCAAGGTCTCATTTTAAGCACATTTTTTTACATTTTTTAATAATGCTTTTGTTTTGTTATGTAATTGACATTTTGTAAGTACAAAGTTTGAATTTTTTTCTAACATAATAAAAAATTAATAATGAAAAATAATTTGCAAGCCGGATCCAAAATTTTATAAAGAATATTTAGTTTTTTTTTCAACACTCAATTACAAAAGATAAACTTATAAAATGGTTTTAAATGAGGCAATGTCAAAGCGCTCAGCTGCAAGAAATTGCACTGTTTAGAAAAGGATATAGTGAGAAGCGCTTGCGTTTCCGGTTGCTTTCTCGTTTACTGGAGCAGACCCTTAACAACAAAAAAGTCTGTCAAATTGATCAGGTAAAATTGTAGAATAAGGTTCTTTACAAAAAAACCTTTACCTTTTCATATTTCAGTATGGACGGCAGTAAGGAGCCGTAGTCAACAAGCCAAGACAATAACAAAGACCGCTGTGGTCAAGTTTTGATGGCTTAACATCCCGCTATTCGCGAGTTACAGCGTTACAGCATCTCCAAGTCCCGACAAACCGGTTTCTATAAACTAATGTTTTATACCGTCAAGTTGGCAACACTTCCTACTCACTACTCAGTCTTGCCTTGAAAGTTGTCTCGTTGAATCGTGACTACATACTTCTGGAGTCCGCGTTTAACTCTAACTCTACTGATATTACAGAAAAACACCTAACAATAAATGATATTCCTGAAACAAAAGAAAACGCGTTTAATAGGTTGTTAATGTAACAAGAGTACGGTATCAAGTAATTTTAGAAAATAAAATTTGGCTACACTGTTACACCAAACTTTTAACACGTTCACTGCTTCGTATTTCCTATGCTATAGGAGCTGACCTTTTATTTTGTATATTTATAGTCTAAATGAGTAGAAATTACTTTATTTTTTATTGAAGTGATAACTTCTATTGGCTCGTTGGCACTTTCGCTTAAGGGTCGGCTCTAGCTGTCGGCCATGTTGGCTGACACTAGATAAGACCAGTGTTAAATTAAAATCAACATTTTTCTTTATTTTTGATCAGATGATTATGAACGATATGTCATTTTAAAGCTATGGCCAATGTGCATGCAAATTGCTTTTCCAAAACTAAGAAAAACATTTTGTTTAATATTTATTAACAATTTAAAACATTGAATTTTAATATTTTTTTATGTTGTCACTATTAATTATAGCAAAAAACTACCAAGCCATTCGGATGAAGAATTTTGTCCCCAAGAGTTTGGTATTTTTTTAAAAACGCTATTTGAACAATTGCGGGTTTTAAATGGATTTAGGATGATCAATGTCCGCGTAACCTACCGCCGCTATAGGGTGATTTTAAATATTTGTTTACGTTGTAACTATTAATTATAGCGAAAAACTACCAAGCCATTCGGATGAAAAATTTTGTCCCCAAGAGTTTGGTATTTTTTTAAAAACGCTATTTGAACAATTGCAGGTTTTAAATGGATTTAGGATGATCAATGTCCGCGTAACCTACCGCCGCTATAGGGTGATTTTAAATATTTGTTTACGTTGTAACTATTAATTATAGCGAAAAATTACCAAGCCATTCGGATGAAGAATTTCGTCCCCAAGAGTTTGGTATTTTAAAAAAAAAGCTATTTGAACAATTGAGACGATCGGTTCCGTCCGGCGTAGTTAAGTTATTATTGTCAAGCGCTGAAATACATTCAGTAAACATAAAATGTTCGTTCATCAGTCTAGGTCTAACCTAAAATTATTGTGTATGATCCATTTATTTTAAATAGGTCTTAGACGATACATAATATATATTATAATACGTTATTATAATAATTAATTATCCCTTAAATATTGAATTATTCTTAGAACTCTATGTAAATTGCGTACACTAATACCTGACTCAAAATCATTAGTCACTAAATAAATCTGCTTACATTGTAGTGATCACTATTTTTCGCATACTTATTATAATTAATTACAATATTATTATAATTATAATTATATTAATATATTATAAAATTATATTAATATATTATAAAATTATAATTATTATATTATAATATTATAATTATGCAATTTCAAAATATGATATAATATTTTTTGACAATATATTGACTTGTGTAATTTTTCGACTTTTATTCTCCTCTAATATTAATATTGATAAAAATATGAATCGGTCATAGAAGTTATCACTTCCAACGCGTGGTCTTAAGCACACCCAATGTTTTTTTTTAAACCTTTACACGTAATAATCAATAATATTTAAAAGCGGACGCACATGTGCGTCCATAGCACATAGGCTTAAAACTGGCGTCCGAAGCACACAATGCTCTGTGTATTGAAAATACTCCCAATGGGTTTTATCGTGCGAAGCTCGTAATGCATTGTGTATTGAAAAGGGTTGGTTGAAGGTTCGGTTAGACCGTAGTTGGCTAGAGACCGGAGTTGACCCATGCAGAAGCCAATGCAAACCAATTATTGTATACTCTGATATTTTCATGGGAATGTCGATTGAGCGGTGACCTATACATAGCTAATGTAAGACAGAGATCGAAATTGTGTTGTAATTTCACCATTAATATTTAAATAATCAATAATAAAGATTTCAACTAAATGGAACAATATAATACACCTGATGTTTGACGCATAATACAGTAAGCAGTATAGTATAGGTTGTGAAAAGTAATTACCTGATTATAAATTGAATAAACGGTATCAGTTAACTGACACATACTTTCTCCCAACTTACTGTAGTCAAAATAATTTTGTTTTCAATCATTTTATTTATTACTTTTTAGAACAAAACAAAAAAATAATATTCTACCTACGTCAATCGTATAAAAAAATTATTGTCCTAGGCGGGATTCGATCGCGCGACCTTTGAATTACTGGCCGTGATACTTACCATGGTGCTACCCCGTGCGGCCGCCGCCGCGATGCTAGATTGACAACATAAACTTGTTTATTTTTAAACATTTCCCCATAATTATAAAACGCCGAAGTTTTGATAAAAGCGGGTGGTGTCATTTTGTTTGGCATCTTAAGCACTATAAATACTGAAAATTTGATCAAAATCGTTAGAGCCGTTTTTGAGAAATTTGCATTTTTGTCGTTTTTTATGGGTTTTTATAGGTAAATTACCCTTAAAAATTAAAAATTCCAAAAAATGAAAAAAACG
>JAGFPH010000322.1:482285-495299 GCA_018207615.1 Philaenus spumarius | reverse complement strand
AACAATCCCTAAAACAATAAATATTGTTTGTTATATATCTCAAAAGCTCTACCATCTAGGAACGTGAAATTTGGTACACATATTTGTCATAGGGGCTAGAGGCGCAACAAGAAAGAATTTTAAAATATTTGGAATTTAAAGGTTGGAACAACCCCTAAAACAATAAACATTGTTTGTTATACTTTCCTTAAAGCTAGAAAGCTGAAATTTTTTACATTTATTTCTTATAAGATACATACACTGTAAAAGCAAATAAACCAGTTTTACGTTTTATATCACGTTCTGCTAAGGTATGAAATTTAGGAATAACCCCTATATCTATAAATATTAATGTAATACCGCCAAGGAACATGAAAGCTGAAATTTGGCACTTATTCATTTTAAGAAAATTTTTTAGACGTAAGCTGATCAAAACTATCCCGATCTATACATTCGCATATTGAAGACGTACCTGGGTGATCTACAAACATCTAGCTAAGACTGTGATTTACCAGCCTGTAGATTTAGCGGTTGAAAAAGAAGACGCTCTTCACTCTGTTTTTTTTTTTTTTTTTTTTTTTTTTATTGACTTAATTTATTCGGAACACATACCGTGACGAAGTCGATTGACGGGCAGCCAGTGAACAATAAATACAAAACTTATTGAAAATACATGTTATAATTGACTGTCGTGAAATAATAGATGAAAGAAAATGAGAGAAAAATATTACAATTAATTATGAATCATAGTGATGAAAAAAAATCCCTGTAGCGAAGCACGGGTATTCAGCTATAGGCCTATTTTATAATTTCTCGAAAAACAAAGGTAAGGTTTCCCATTTAAAATTAACCATCAATGGAAAGGTTCCGGGTTCAATTCCCATTGACCCCGAATAATTATCTAAATGGTTTCTTAACAGACATCGTTGGCTGTGGTTCGGATTCCACGTAAAAGTGTAGGTCCCGTCTTCATTAGCCTTAAGTGCAAAACAATAGGACGTTAAACACCAAAAAAAAACCCATTTAAAATTTGCTGTCAGAATCGTAGTTTACGATACCGATGGAGGCCCATTTAAAAAAGACACCCTGTATCAACTACTAATAAAAGCGAGTCTACGTCCTAGTAGGTACTGTAGGTGTGTAACAATATAACAGCTGATTTCACCCGTCATATGTAATACTTAAACAAACCCTAGCGTAGATTACACTTTGGTGTTATGTTTACAACTCAAATACTGTATATGTCTTGTGAAGTTGATTTCGCCGATTTAAAAAATATATATATGAGTTATAGAACTAATTGTAGGCTATAATAAGTTATAAGATTTGCTTATTAAATGAATATAAATACAATAATTAATATATTATTATTTATTTGAAAAAATTTAAACAGAAACCCATTCATTTAACTTCGGAAACATTCGTACATCTTGGCATAACATTATAGACACATTATTCAATTATTAATTTCTTCATTATTATTAATTATAACTTCTAAATCATTTGATATATCAATAGGAAATAAAAATCAATTAACATATAATATTTTTATCTTTATTTCGATATTTAATAACGCTTATAAATTACACTTTTTTTTAACAAATATGCCTACTGTTTTATACAATGATATCTAAATAATCCTTATAATTTTACACATTTAACGAGTTAAAAATCCTCTCAGCAAAGTTAGGTGGGCCTACATCAGTTTTTTTAATTTAAATAGTATTTTTTTAATGATGTGTATCTAATTAATCTGCCTGTGATACTAGTATAACATATTGCCATTGTCGTACGTACAACAAGCAAACGAATCAGTTCAGAGTTTAGACGCTTGATTTCTAAAAGCATGAATTTAATAACTAATGTAATGTTTTTTTTTAATTTTTCTCAATACCCTTCCATTTTTAACGGAAAAAGATGACCACACAAAATGCAAAAAGTTCGGCTTTAAAACCCCTTCAATTTAACATCCAACTCAATGTGATACGTAAAAAGCTCAAATTTATGAATCCTACTACAAAACAAATTGTTTGATAAAGTGCCCACTCCAGTTGAACCATTATATTGCATTAGGTATTATATCTTATGCCCTATGTCTCAATTTTATTTTATAATTCTTCTTAACATCTAGTCTTAACCTTAAAGCTAACTCTTATAAAGTAATATTAAATGTATAACATAAGTTACAATAAAAACGTTAAATGAATTAAGCAAAATTAACCTAAAATCAGATAGAAATTATTACAAAACTGTTACCAGTTAATGGAATTATACGACAGTTTAGTCGTTAGTGTAAACAGCTGATTACTGTACCAAGACTGAAAATCAGCTGAGCTAAAACTGAAAATACCTTACTACACTTTATTCCCACGGCCGAGAGCGCAACCACGTTATAAATACAGCCTACAACGCAAATTTAGATTCTTCTACTTATTAAATTTAACTATTTAAACATAACCTTACCTCTACAACTGACAACACTTTGAGCACTGAGGGCCTCTCTTTAGTTCCCGCGCTGCGCCCACGAGCCAAGTCTGGCTGCCTTCGCTTTGCATTCCTTGCTTACAATCCTGCCAAAACACCACATTATGAAGTTAAACTATACTAAATGTGTCCTCAAAAATTTCAAAACTAATTTCAAAAAAAATAACTGCAGTATTTAAAAAAACCATGAATCTATATTTTGTATGCTCGCAAATTGTTGCATTTATGTATATTACGAAATTGTTCGAGGTATTTAAAATATTAATGATACTAGCTCTCTGACACGAACATTATTAACAAGTAAGCCAAACAAACAAGTAGAACTCTAATTATCCGGATTAATTGGGACCGGACCCGATCCGGATAATCAAAAATCCAGATAATTGGATTTTTCTCGGAAAAAAACAGTTTTTAGGAGAAAAACGTTAACAAAACACAATAGAGAACATTTACGTTATTTATTATGAAAAAACAATGTCAATGACAATGTTTACATTACGTAATATTTACAAATAGTAACTTACTAAATCACTGTAAAATACATTATTTTTTTAACATACCAAGCAGAGCCAGCTGTTTTGCTACCTTAAATCGATTCCGCGCCGCCAAGTCTCGCATCCGTTTGACTATGTTCTTATTCAAATCTGATCCGGATAATTGGCGATCCGGATAATTGGAGTCCGGATAATTGGAGTTCTACTGAATTATATTTTAAAGTATAACAAATTGATTATGGCATTAAATTGTGGGTATGCGCGAAAAAAGTAACATCCAAGTAATACAGACAATACAGAGCACCATGACCATGGTATATCCGCAATCCATTGAAGGTGCCATTAGAAACTGAAGAGGTAAAACTGTTTGCTAGAAAACACGCAAGCAGACTCCATGGCCATCAAATGTCGAGGTAATCAACGTACCCCATTAGTGAAACCAAATGGTTTGGTGCAAAAGACTTAGTGTAAATTATATTAGAACTACACATGATCAAAGTGTATATTGTATTGTGCGACATCTGGACCACTCAGCCTGTATGTCAGGAAAATATTGCTAGATAGTCCAGTCCTTGAATAGTTGTAATCTATACATAGTCTACTAATACATTTGAAGTGTCTGTCTGTGATTTCAAAATATAAGCTTTTTTCTAAGCTCATACGGTTATTCACCCATTACCAAAACATAAACACACATTTATAAATTTGTTTTCTGTCTGACTGTCTATCTATCTGTTTGTTTGGCCGGGCTAATCTCCGAAATGGCTGAACCGATTTTGACGAAACTTTCATTAACATGTAGAGGACTTTTCAGCTAATATTTTAAACTACTGTTAAAAATTTTAAAATACAAAAATTAGAGACAAAATTATTTATTTTATGGACAATTTTGTTGGATATTGCGTGTATAGTTCGATCTATTACTTACATTACGTACAGGTACCCCACCACCAAACTTAGATCCAAGTGCCACTGCCCTAATCAATCATACTAATTTTGTGGTTTTCATTGCCATCACCATAATATGTCACCGCAAGGGTTGGCGAGCAGAGCTCAAGTTGTACATAAACCAAGGAAAAGCTACGGCTAAAGTCCTAGTGATATATCAGCATATAAATAAACGGTACTAGAAACTGACGCATACTTTCTCACACACATATTTAAATTATTATCGGGCAATGCATTGCGGGCTTCACACGCCAACCCCCCGTATTGGGAGCATTTTCAATACACAGTACATTGCGGGCTTCGCACGCCAACCCCCGTATTGGGAGTGCTTTCAATACGCAATGCATTGCGGGTTTCGCACGCCATCCCCCGTATTGGGAGCATTTTCAATACACAGTACATTGCGTTCTTCGCACGCCAACCTCCGTATTAGGAATGTTTTCAATACGCAATAAATTGCGTGCTTCGCACGCCAACCCCCCGTGTTGGGATCATTTTCAATACACAGTACATAGCGTGCTTCGCACGCCAACCCCCGTATTGGGAGTGCTTGCAATACGCAATGCATTGCGTGCTTCGCACGCCAACCCCCGTATTGGGAGCATTTTCAATACACAGTACATTGCGGGCTTCGCACGCCAACCCCCGTATTGGGAGTGTTTTCAATACGCAATGCATTGCGGGCTTCGCACGCCATCCCCCGTGTTGGGATCATTTTCAATACACAGTACATTGCGTGCTTCGCACTACAACCTCCGTATTGGGAGTGTTTTCAATACGCAATGCATTGCGTGCTTCGCACGCCAACCCCCATATGTAACCCCAACTGTGACTTCATAATTGTATTAAAGTAGGAGAGGGAATAGTAGATCTACATTAAAGTTGGAGAGTAACTAATAAATATTATTGTTATTATTACCTAAAGAGAAAACTATTCGATCGATTTCGAACAAATTTCCACCAAACATGTCAATTAGGGCTGTATAGAGTCACGAAAATAGGCCAAATTTTATCAAAATCGTTATGGCCGTTTTTTTATAAAAAAATAAGGGGGTTTTTTATCCAAAAAGGGGGTTGTTTTACAAAATTTTTCAAAACCTTTTTTCGTGCATCTATACAGGCCTAATTGACATGTTTGGTGCAAATTTGTTCGAATTCGATCAAACAGTTTTCTCTCTAGCTTTGTATACATACAGAAATTTTGTAAAAACCACTTTTTTGGACTCAGGAGGTCCCAAAACGGATATATCCACAAAAATCTTGACATCGAATTTTTTTTGCGATCACTATACTTTCTCTATACTATAGTATAGTGAGAAAGTAAAAGGAATATCTTCCCACATTGTTCGCTAGAACCGGGAAAGCTGAATGTTAAAATATACAGGCATCAATACGTTGAGAAGGTTTAAGAATTGTAGTAATATGCGATGCGTTTTTTTTTTTTATTATTATTTTGACCGACGACTTTCTGTTTTCGCTGACGACTAATTGAAGTATTCAAAAACAGATTTGACTACAGTTTTTTCGTCAAAGTTTACATTAAAATCATGTATCACGCAACTACCTCCAATTTAAACAAAATTAAGTTTATTGCAAAATGGCGGACAAAAGTTTCAAACTCACCAAAAAGTGGTTCTTTTATGGCTGTGAGTAACTGCATTTATTTCTATCTCATAAGACTCGTACATTTTCAGATATTAAGCCGTTTCCAGACTTATCAAACACCCTGTATCGCTCTGTAACGACTCTGTTTGCGTAAGATTTGGTACACACTTTATATTTCTAAGAAGCTCGGACGAGTTCGTTAGTCCAAAAATTCCAACAATCGGAAGCACTTTTTTTTTACCGCAATTAAATTTGTTGTCTATTGTTAAGCGAGAAGTCAAAGAATATATTTACATTTGATTTACTAGAAAAACAAAATCTCAATAAAGACGTAGGCCAATCCAATAAAAAAAGACGAAATTAATTTAGGACTTGTTACGCATTCAAGCTTCTCTTGGGAAGGGCGCATCACAATACTCAGGCGGGAACCATCAAAGTACCCGATTCAAATACAAGTGGGAGATTTTAGTGTCCATAGTTCGAGGCAGCAAGATCGAAGTGGGACGAAGCAGCACAGGAGAACGAGGTGCAAGAAAATTCTACTAATACCTATATTTCGAGCTATTTAGCGCCTTCGTGAGAAGACCATTTTCCCAAATACAGTTGTTTGTTGAAACAATAAAACACATTTTTGTAAATTCTTTCAACTCACGTCAGCGGTTCAGCTGCGTGATCCAATTATTTTATTCTGTATTTCATTTGTGGAACAATATAATTTTAGATCCATTTGTAAGCATGGGCACCCATACCTAGGGCCACGGCCCTCCTCCCCCCCTATCTCCCAGGGAAAGGAAAATATGTATATTATTAATTAATCATAGTCAGATATTTTTCTTTAAAGAGATTAGCACTAAAATATATTTTTAAATATTAATGTGCCGTTTGATTTTACATATAGGCCCTACAGTACTTATTTTATTTTTTACAAGAGTTCAAGCATGTTCTGTGTATAGAAAATACTTCCAATATGGAGGTTGGCGTACGAAGCACGCAATGCTCTGTGTATTAAAAAAATGTCCAATACGGGGGTTGGCGTGTGAAGCACGCAATGCATGGTGTATTGAAAATACGGAGGTTGGCGTACGAAGCACGCAATGTTCTGTGTATTGAAAATACTTCCAATACGGGGGTTGGCGTGCAATGCACTGTGCGTCGGCCGCTTTTCATAGTCTTCAGTGTCAAGCTAACAATGTGCGTCCTTAGCAGTGAACGTGTCAAGGGTCTGCTGTAGTGGCGGCCATCTTGGATTTTTATCCCATAAGAGCAATGTTAAGTTTCAAACCATTTATTTCGTTTACTTTTTATCATAAAATTGTTTGCAAGGTCTCATTTTAAGCACAATCACAATACGCATCTGTCTTGCAATTTACATTTTTTTTATTGCTTTTGGTTTGTTATGTAATTGACATTTTGTAGGTACAAAGTTTGAATTTTTTTCCTAACACAATAAAATATTAATAATGAAAAATAATTTGCAAGCCGGATCCGAAATTTTATAAAGAATATTCAGTTTTTTTCAACACTCAATTACAAAAGATAGACTTATAAAATGGTTTGAAATGAGGCAATGTCAAAGCGTTCAGCTGCAAGAAATTGCACTGTTTAGATAGGGATACAGTGAGAAGCGGTTGCGTTTCCGTTGCTTTCTCGTTTACTGGAGCAGACCCTTAAGCCATACCTCGGTCTAGCCTCCCCCCCCTCCCTAGAAAATATCATATGGGCGCCCATGTTTGTAAGTACTGTATTTGTAGATTTGATTAGTAATAAGGTGGTACCAAGTAATAGGTTTTGTTAACGATACTGTAAGTAGCACCAAGTGACAAGCCTTACCCTTGACTCCTGTTCCCGCCAAGTAATACAAAGCAGTTTTTGAATCCTGGTATGAATCACACGAAAGCATTCGTTGAACTTGTCCCGGCTAAGGCAAGTTTCCTTTTAGGGATCGTTGTTAGCCTTGGTCTAGCACCGGGAAGTCTTCCAGAACACAATCATTGTCGAGGTAAAGTTAGCATTCCCTACTGCGTTACTTGTAGGGCAAACAGAATTGTCTGATAACAAACTCGGTCAAGATTTTTATAGGCCTAAGTATTTACAGAACGGTATCAAAGCAAACAGAAAAGTATGGTAAGCGTAAATGGACCAGAAAAACTTTTCGTTTTTAGCATTGTACATACGTTGTATCCACAGTAATTTTGATTTTGTCAAAATAACATTTTCTCCGCTCATTCTGAAATAAAACCTTGCAACAATCACAAAACCTTGGTTACCACAACCATTAAAACAAACTATTTTACAATAAATTTTTAGTTTTGCAATTTAATCAACAACAGACCTATATACTATAATCGAAAATTCCGATTCCGTAGCTGGCTGCAATAGTAGCCTATCATTCTAACTGCCAAATTATAATGAACGACTTGATAGAATAAACTTTAACACAAAATCTCAGTTAGTAGCTCGTGCATCACTGAAGATGGCGACTTCGATGAAACGCGTTTGATTTAATAAACGTAGACTAACAGTTGTGAGATTTTGTATTCAAAGTTTGTTCTATCAAGTATATCTTCTCACAAGTCAAGCTCAATATTTATTATTTAATAATGAACGAGTTCAAACATAGGTACGCTTTGTTCGCAGAAAGTAATTCATCACGGTATATCATGCAATTAAATATTGTAAAGCGTTGTGCATGTGAGTAATGTGAACTGTCACAAAGAGAAAGTGTTTATTTAGTTATGTCAAGTAGAATCTGCCGTCACAGAATAGGTTATTTCGCTCTGCTAAACTACCGGTACGGGCTTTTCATAAACGAACATATAACGCAAAGGTGGAAGTACTATTAGACTAAGAAAGTAACTGTGACCATAAACAAACTCTTGATAGTTGATTTGAAACCGTTTAAAATTTGCTTCTGGCGCGGTTGCCAACAGTCCCGAATTTTGGCTTCGTATGTTATTTCAATTATTTTCTAAAAGTAATTTTTCATAATGTGACAACAGAATTAACCAAATCACAAGTGTTATTCATTTTTCTTAAATCATGGTTCTACGAAGTTCAATAAACATAATGATACTGTTTCTCTTATTTCTAAAACTGAAAACTCGGAATACAATTCTCACAAAAATGCGTTTAATATATCAAACGCGTTTTAACGACAAGGTCGTTATCTTCAGTGACATTCGAGCTACAACTAACTAAACAAGGTGTTATGATACATATGTAATTCGACCCCCCCCCCCTCCTCAAATAACAAAAACATAATTTAAATTAAACAATTGGTAAATCTAACCAGGCTTAAATAACCGGCTTTGTCAAGACTGACATTGAATCAACGTAGAGCAAAAACTATTTAGATAAAAACCTCGAAAATTTAAAGGCATATTCTAATGGGAGTCATACACGCACACTATTACGGTATTTCGGAGGATCACTCCCCAGCATTATAACAGATAAAACAGCTATTTGGATAAAAATATTAGCAACACATGTTTGTCTACATTCATTACCATAGCATCCAACTTATCAAATTTAGAATCTGTTTAGGCCTATTATTCTTTACAACCAACACCTTTTTTAGGTTAGAACAACAAACTAAAAGGAAACACTAACAAAATTTACTAAAAAAACTTACTGTATTATAATTCAGCTCAAACATCTCTGTTGTTAGCCTACATATTATAAATAAAACAGCTGATCCGGATCAAAAACTTAATTTTAACATAGGCCTAGGCCTACAATTAACCAACACGTCTATTCACAGCCAATTTGGCAAATATAGAATCAGGTAATTATTCTTCACAACTAACAGTTTGGTTATCAACTCCTATAAAAGCGAGTGTACAATATAATATAACAGCTGATTTCACCCCTCATATGTAATACTTAAACAAAACCTAGCATAGATTATACTTTGGTGTTATGTTTACAACTTCAATCAATAATATAAGTCTTGTGAAGTTTTTTTTTTAATATCAGTTAAATAACTAATGCAAGCTATAAAACGTTACAAAATTTGCTATGGCAATGAATGTAAATACATTCAAGAAACATGTGTTTTGTTTCATCAATTTATCGGTTCCGTCCGGCGTAGTTATTGTCAAGCGCTGAAATACATCAATAAACATAAAGTGTACGTTCATCAGTCTAGACCTAACTTAAAATTATTGTGTGTATGTTCCATTTATTTTACCTGTCTTAACGGCAACATACATACAACTACGGTTAGGCCTGGACTTAAAATTACTTTCTACTCCTAACCTAAAATTATTGTATGTATGTTGCCGTTAAGGCAGGTAAAATAAATTAAAATATACATACAATAATTTTAGATTAGACCTAGACTGAAGAACAAACATTTTATGTTCATTAAATGTATTTATAATGAATGGACATTTAACTGTGTTTACCATCTTAGCTTTGACGTTATAATTAATTTTACACCTTTATTATAATAACATTAAACGTATGGAAACAGTAAATATTTGAATAAAAAAACAATATAATAATAAACGGCAATTAAAATATTAAAATTATATGTGTACTTTGCCGTTAAGGCTGGTAAAAGAACTGAAGAAAATGCGTGATGAACGTTGAGTTTAATTAAGATCAAATGCTGGCAATCGTACTATTGCTGCAATAGCTAGATCTTATTTACGCCTAACCAGTCGGTTTCACTTTTAATGCAGATGCACTATTTCTGAAATTATTTATCCACCTTTTAATATTATTCCTACAAGGAACGGCACTATAACAGTCTGAGCATGAATAGAAATGGTTTAAGTCAAATACCATTCGTTTTAGCTTCAGAGAAGATAATTTTAGCAAATTCTTTTAAATATTTAGATGTGTGTATGCAGACAATGTTTACAAATTACACACATTTGTTTTATAAGAATTAATAAACAATAAACGTTTTGATATCTTTTTTCCTGGAGGCGCTACCCTATGAGATTTGCGCTGTACATTCGAACTTACTGGCATATCCAGGATTGGGCCTACTGCTACAATATTACCAAATAAATTGACAATTGTCGCGATAAAGTATTTATAATCTTCATTCCTGTTCAGCTTCATTGATTCCACCAACCCTTATAACGTTACCCTCGACAAAACATCTGGTTAAGCCATTAACTGCAGGACCGTATTGTAAACGCTACATTATCGCGGATTAAAGTAGCCTACTGTATACACTCCGGTAATTCGATTTTAACCTTTTAAAAGGTTATCTTCGATTCCGTTATTTCCCTTATTAGCGAAATAGGAAAGAGAGCTATTGCAGGGAGTCTTATGGCGATACCTAAGTCGGGAGTAGACAAAGAGCACCAATCATGGTCCCCAGAACAAGTTTTGGGGTGTAGCCTATATAAGAGACTATTCTGCACATTTTGTGTATTTACACGATCTTATAATAGCAAGTTTTCCGCTGCGAACGAAGCCGTCCATAAACTCGCAAAGCAGAGCGTGCACCGGGGCTAGCTAATATATTTCCTACACCACTATTCTTCTACTACTATTCAGCGCCATCGTCAGTATTCTAATTTCCCACATAGTTGGTTGAAACCCTAAAACATATAAACTTAATTTAAAAAATTCGCTCAACTCACGGCAGCGGTTCAGCTGCGTGGTCGAATTATTAGCGAATTTCCATAGGAAAAATGAGCTATTGCAGTGGCCCTTATGGTGAGACCCAAGGTCGGGAGTAGCAAATGAGCACCGATCATGGTCCCCAGAACACGTTTTGGGGGGTCATTAAAATTCATATATATATATATGTATATATATATATATATATGTATATAAGTGTTCGCACTCTAGCGGTCGCATTTTAAGTCCGATTTGGTCCAAATTTGGTACACGTGTTGGTTGTGTAAGTGGCTCGTACGAGTTCGTTAGCCAAAAAAATCCAACAACCGGAAGTAAGTTTTTTGACCGGAAGTAACTATTTTTTGAGATTTTTACTAAGAGAATGAATTTTTTTTAGAGTTTTTTCTAAAAATATAAATGTAAGATGTTATTCTGCACATTTTGTTTTTTTACGCGACATTATAGCTCGCTTGGTTCCCCCAAAATCGATCAAAACATGAAATACCATAGAAGTACCCGGTTCAAAGCCATGTGGTGGATTCTACCGTGGGGCTGGCGTGCTAAGCACGCAATCCTTTGTGTGTTGAAAATACCCCTAATACGAGGTTTGGCGTGCGAAGCACGCAATGCTTTGTGTATTGAAGACAATCCCAATATGTGGAATGGCGTGCGAAGCACGCAATGCTTTGTGTTATTTAAGATACTCCCAATATGCGGAATGGCGTGCGAACCATTTTGCAGCTATTCAGCACCGTCGTGAATAGACATATTTAACAAATTGTTGGTCGAAACCCTAAAATATCGGTCTATAAACTTAATTTTGGAAATTTGCTCAACTCACGTCAGCGGTTCAGCTGCGTGGTCGAATTATTTTTAGTTTATTTTGTAAGTTCTAGTTGTAATATTATTGTTTTCGATTGTAATTCAATGATTGCTGTACACAAGTATATAAATTAATTAATAATAACAAATGTAGAACTAATCATACAATTTTAAATGAAAAATTTTGTGATTATTTTACCTTTATATAAAGTAATTAAACTAGATGTTTATCCAGAAGTAACCAAACCATTCTTCTAAAGAAGAAATGTGATTTCAAATTAATTCGGTAAAAGCGAATTCACGAGTATTTGACTCTTTAGAAGGGAATTTCCAACCCTTCTCTTAAAACAACCCTTATAGCTTATGAGGGTGGAAGACAATAGCATGTAGAGAGGAGAGGGGACACTGCAGAATAACTCATTTCAGTGTTTAGTAGTGTTTTTGCTTAGTTGTTCAGAAAACAACGCAACTTAGTGTTGCTCAGTTGGTAGAGTTGACATAGTTCTATTATTACACTCTAAAGGCCTGACCTGACATTGGACAGCTACTGGCACCTGTGTACTCGCATGGCAGTAGCTCGACTCGCCTCGCCTGGTCACGCAAGTGCGAGCTGCTGCGTGAAAATACCACATACAATATTTAAAGAACTATGTAATGAAGATCTCCGAGAATATAAAGCAGTAATGAAGGTGACACAATGACATACACAATACTCTTAATTTTAAAGTTAAGGTCCCGGGCTTACGATCTACTGTCATTTCGCAATACCATGCAAGTTTCCGTCCGAGTCGCATGCGAGCTGCTGCGTGTGACGTGGTGGGGGAAGGCGAGTAAAAACAAAAAATGTTGTAGTAACTCGCTCGTAACAGTAACTCGTATGATGCGATCACACGATGCCAGTAGGTGCACTGCAGTAACTGACTAGGCCAGCTCGGATGGTAGCTCGCAATGTGTAAAGAGGCTTCGCGGATATATTCGGTGCAATGAGAATTCTATTCGGTGTCCACACTGATCCCAAGCGGTGAAATATGTTCGGGATAGTCTAGCCCGTTGACCAGTCAATAGAGTTTTTGATGCGTACAAATTTAACAGCAAACCG
>JAGFPH010000322.1:443043-473254 GCA_018207615.1 Philaenus spumarius | reverse complement strand
AGTAAAGTACCAAACTTCTATTGATCAAAATAAAGAGAAATCTAGAATAACATTTTGTCAAAAAAAACGCTTCGATTGCCGGATATCTGCCGTTTTGTTTCTTATACAAAATAATTCATATCTAGATAAACGGTTTGACCGATTGAGTTCAAACTTGCCGTGAAGTTTAACCTAACAATTATATATTTTAAGTAAAATAATTCGACCACGCAGCTGAACCGCTGACGTGAGTTGATCAAATTTCGAAAATTAAGTTTATAGGCCTATGTTTTAGGGTTTCAACCAACAATTTGGGAAATAGGTCTATTCACGACGGTGCTGAATAGCTGCAAAATGGTTCGCACGCCATTCCTCATATTGGGAGTATCTTCAATACACAATGAATTGCGGGCTTCGCACGCCATTCCTCATATTGGGAGTATCTTCAATATACAATGCATTGCGTGCTTCGCACGCCATTCCTCATATTGGGAGTATCATCAATAAACAATGCATTGCGTGCTTCGCACGCCATTCCTCATATTGGGAGTATCTTCAATACACAGTGCATTGCGTGCTTCGCACGCCAACCCCCGTATTGGGAGTATCTTCAATGCACAATGCATTGCGTGCTTCGCACGCCAACCCCACGGTGGAGTCCACCACATGGCTTTGAACCGGATACTTCTATGGTATTTTACGTTTTGCTCGATTTTGGGGGAACCAAGCGAGCTATAAGGTCGCGTAAAAAAATAAAATGTGCAGAATAACATCATACATTTATATTTGTAGAAAAAACTCAAATCATTCTCGTGGGAAAAATCTTAATAAATAGTTATTTCCGGTCAAAAAAACGTGCTTCCGGTTGTTGGATATTTTTGGCTAACGAACTCGTCCGAGCGACGTATACAACCAACATGTGTACCAAATTTGAACCAAATCGGACTTAAAATGCGGCCGCTAGAGTGCGAACACATTTATACATATGAATATGATTTTTAATGACATCCCAAAACGTGTTCTAGGGACCATGATCGGTGCTCATTTGCTATTCCCGACCTTGGGTCTTACTATAAGGGCCACTGCAATAGCTCAAAATTGGCTAATAAACGATTATATCCAATTTAAAAAAGGCGGTGGTTTGAAAATTTCAAATCTTAATCCGTAAATCGTACATTTTTACAAACATTTCAAGACGCATTTTTCGTAGCCCTTTTAATTCCCTATCGGATGGTGTAACTGACAAAACAATCGGATGAAGGATAATAGTTAAATAATGTAATACATAACACGCCTTCTATCTTGCTTAGTCTAGAAGTTATCTGTATGCGTTTTTTTTTTTTACAATTAATTATTATCCTTGAACAGTTTCAGATAAATTCATGAAAGTCAGCATCATGTTTATGACATTGGTTTACACAAATGTGCAACATTTTATTTTGCAGAAGTTATCCGTTTCAAAATGGCGGCTTCTCAAACTTTTCAGAGTTAAATATCTAAAAAAAATTAAGATTTTACGAAAACATTTTAAGTGGGTGTATCACTTTTATTTTCTCCCACCTATACGTAGTAGCCTATATGGAGAAAGTATTGTTTTCGTCAAAATTTTCGAATTTGAATTTTTAGTGGAATTATCTGTTTTGGTGCTCCCTGAACCTCAAAAAATTATTTAGTGGAATTATCTGTGTTGGTGCTCTCTGAACCAAAAATATTTTTAGTGAAATTATTTATTTTGGTGCTTCCTGAACCCGAAAAAGTGTTTTTTTTTTTGTGATGTCTGTCCGTGTGTCTGTAAGGATGTGTACTGAGCTGGACACCATACCAACTGTCCGATTTTGAGAAAATTTGGTATATAGGTGTAGTTCTGGAATATCTCCAGGTGTTTTTTGTTTTTTCCATTTTTCAAATTTTTGATTTTTAAGGGGTTTTACCCCCTAAAAATGGCAAAAAAACGAGAAAAATCAAAATTTCTCAAAAACGGCTCTAACGATTTTGATAAAATTTGGCTTATTTGTAGCCCTCAATGTACCCTACCATATGCAAAAAACCGCAATTTTTCTAAAAATTCTCGTTTAAATAATAATAATATCTGATTTTTGGGAGTTTTGGGGCAAAAAGGGGGTTGTTTTCAAAATTTTTCAAACCCTTTTTTCGTGCATCTATACAGGCCTAATTGACATGTTTGGTGCAAATTTGTACGAAATCGATCGAATAGTTTAAATAACAATAATATAATATGGATGTGTGTTACATGCATCTAATATTTTCCATGGTAACATTTTCCTACTTTTGCAATTCTAAATAACCACCTTCTATGCTACTCCTTGGGAAGGTATAAAGTTTCAACTGGGAGAAAGTATGTGGCAGTTACCTGGTACCGTTTATTATCATTGAGTCAAGGGTAACTGAGAAAATCCATCATTCCTGCTGTAAAATTCCAGTTTACAGGATTTTCCGATGCCGCAAGGTCGAGGTACAAACTCACGAAGCGAGCGCGACGAAGAAGCGAGTGAGCCGGGACTGGATGCTTATATATTTCGTAAACGCATGCAGCTATTGAGCGCCTTCGTGAATAGACCAATTTTTGAAACAGTTAGTTGAAACCCTAAAACTTAATTTTGGAAATTCGCTCAACTCACGTCAGCGGTTCAGCTGCGTGATCGAATTATTTTTTATTTGCGTACGCGAATTATTCCAAAAATCGGAAAGTTGGGCGTTACCGATATTTACATATATTTAAAGTAGTTAACTGCAAACATTGGCACAGATACTGCCAGCGTGGGTCGGAGTTCGACGACCTCTAGGCACTAATAAACCTAGGTCTACTCCATTGATATGTGTTAGGAGGGCCCCAATATCAAATAATGGAGACTGTGTGTAAAGTGTGATAACGTTTTTCGCGTGTCTAATCAAATTTGGAATAGATTGAACTGAAACTGCGGGCTCTATAAAATAATAATAATAATAAAATTATAGGAAAACATAGTAAATTCATAAAATAACCTTGATTAAATAGGTTTAAGTAAATTAATGATTATGTTAAATCAGTATAATTAGATAATGTAGGTACAGAGTAATGGTTTTAGGTAGCCTATTACAAAACCGATATAATTAATTGTGAGTCGTGAAAACGCCTATTGGATAGGCAGGTACCTGGACAGGTAAGAGTTGGCCCGAAAAGTCGGCTGGCGCACAGACGCTTTGTATTGGGCAATCTCGACTTTTTAGAGTACCGTAACAATTAAAAGACATTTTGTTATTTGTTAGCTAAACGAGCTTTTTCCCCTTAATTATACCTTTTCAATTAGAACAAGGTAAATCTACAAGTTTCCAGATTGTTATTGGAGTTTTCTCTATACTTTTTACTTTCTCAACCCTATACGTAGTATATGGAGAAAGTATTGTTTTCGTAAAAATGTTCGAATTTGAATTTTCAGTTGAATTATCTGTGTTGGTGCTCCCTGAACCCAAAAATATTTTTAGTGGAATTTTTTGTTTTGCTGCTTCCTGAACCCAAAAAAGTGTTTTTAGAGTGGTGTCTGTCTGTCAGTATGTATACACGACCAGAGAGGACACTATTGGTCCGATTTTCATGAAATTTGGTATGTAGGTACTAAACCCTAATATCTCCAGGCGCTTTTTTCATTTTTTGGAATTTCTAATTTTTAAGGGTAATTTACCCCTAAAAACCCATAAAAAACGACAAAAATGCAAATTTTTCAAAAACGGCTCTAACGATTTTGATAGATTTTCAGTATTTATAGTGCTTAAGATGCCAAACAAAATGAAACCACCCGCTTTTATCAAAACTTCGGCGTTTTATTTTATGGGGAAATGTTTAAAAATAAACAAGTTTATGTTGTCAATCTAGCATCGCGGCGGCGGCCGCACGGGGTAGCACCATGGTAGCGATCACGGCCAGTAATTCAAAGGTCGCGCGATCGAATCCCGCCTAGGACAATAGTTTTTTTATACGATTGACGTAGGTAGAATTTTATTTTTTTGTTTTGTTCTAAAAAGTAATAAATAAAATGATTGAAAACAATATTATTTTGACTACAGTAAGTTGGGAGAAAGTTTGTGTCAGTTAACTGATACCGTTTATTTTTATTTATTCAGCCCACACACCATGACGAAGACGATTGACGGGCAGCCAGTGAACAATAAATGCCAAACTAATTGAAAATACGTGTAAAAAACCACTTTCGTGAAATAAAAAATGAAAGAAAATGAGAGAAAAATATTACAATTATGTAACATAGTGTTGCAAAACATTTTGTAGCGAAGTACGGGTATTCAGCTAGTTGCATTATAAAAATGTTTTAGAATGAAATTGAATTGAACTTATTAGGTTGAAAAGTCTGTGGACATTTAAGCTTTTTCCATATCAACATTACTTTTTTTGACCAGAAGTAACAATTTGTTTAGATTCTTAGTACGAGAATGAAATTCTTTTAGAGTTTTTTCTACAAAATAATATAAATGTAGGATGTTATTCTGCACATTTTGTTTTTTACGCGACCTTATAGCTCGCTTAGTTCTCCCAAAATCGATGTTAACGTAAAATACCATAGAAGTACCCGGTTCAAAGCCATGTGGTGGATCCTACCGTGGGGTTGGCGTGCGAAGCACGCAATGCTTTGTGTATTGCAGATACTCCCAATATGCGGAATGACGTGCGAATCATTTTGCACCTATTCAGCACCGTCGTGAATAGACCTATTTCCCAAATTGTTGGTTGAAACCCTAAAACATAGGCCTATAAACTTAATTTTGGAAATTCGCTCAACTCACATCAGCGGTTCAGCTGCGTGGTCGAATTATTTTATTTCAAATCAAATCGCGGTCCATACAATCAAATGCTTTGATCAGGTCCATGAAAATATTAATGCAATTTTATTTGTTATCAAGAGCACTTAAAATTGTATCTTAAGGCTCTTCTTTACCTTGAAGAAAACTCCCGAGTATACAGTATGATTTCAATGCAAAAGACCTGACTCAAGCCGCAAAATCGTTGAAACATGCATTCGTAATACCTTGTTTCGGATTCTATTTATAAATTAATAATCTGGGAAACTACTTTAAGTTATAAAGAAGGCTTTATATTTTTTACGTGTTACCTTAAAATATGGAAATTATTGCTTAAAACTCCCAAAAAATAATCGTTTTTTACTCATTTAAACGGTTGATTAAAAGGAGTTGCCGACGATTTCTTTCAATTATGAGGTATAAGACAAAAGCACAAAGCCTTTAAGAACAATTTAAGATGTTTAACAACTTTTTAGGTTGAAAAACGGCGTCCAAAACACGGTAATACGAAGTGCATATTTTTGCTGTTTTACGCAAGGCATAAAAGACCCTTAAACGTCTATGGTGCTCTTGCACTTCAAAAACTATATAATATGTGTTCACACTCTAACCGCCGCATTTACACCGTTTTGGTCCAAATTTGGTGTACACACTACGTTGGTTTTCTAAGTCGCTCGGACTAGTTCATTAGCCAAAGCAGTCAAACAACTGGAAACACGTTTTTTTACCAGAAGTAACAATTTTTTTCCCCAAAATCAATCAAAATATAAAGTACCATAAAAGTGTTCTGTTAAAATCCACGTAGACCGATGGCTACGATGCAAACTCGCAACTGTCTGATTCGAAGACAGCAAAGCAATCCATAATCCAAAGCCGCGAGAATGAGGTGCAAACTCAAAAATTGGAACAAAGCAATACGTGAGCCGGGGCTAAGGCTGAGGATACAACCAAATAATTCCAACCGATTTCCCAAATTGATGGTTGAAAGCCTAAAGCATATAAACTTAACTTTGGAAATTAAGCTGCGTGAACAAAATATTTAAATAAATAAATTATTAAGTTCTACAGCCATAACATTGAATGTTGCTATTAATCAAAAAGTACAGCACTTAAACAGAGATATGGTTGTAACCGAGGTTGTAAGCTATATTGAGGGACTCATCCTCATCTCTTATATAAAATGCAATGTCCTGACTGATGATCAACGCAGAGCCGATTCTATTAAAGATAGAGACTTGGAATTTGGAAGGTACATCCGTCCAATAATGTAGAGGCGTACTAAGAAAGGATTTTGCAAAATTTTGAATTTAAAGGGTAGAAAATGCGAAAATTCATCCCTCCCATAAGCAGCCATAAAACAGATGAACCAGCTGATTCGTATTTATTCATGTGTTATTCTGGTTACTATGGTGATTATTCCAAACTCTTTCAAAAAAAGTGTGTTGATTTTATAATAATAGGCCTAACCTAAAATTGTGTTAAACCTTTGGTCCAAATAAGCTGTTTTATTTATAATGTGTAACAATAATATAATGTTAAATTGTAATATTAGATGTTTGAATTATTATATTTCATAGGTTTTAAAGGCCTAACCTAAAATTGTATTAAACTTTTGATTCAAATCAGTTGTTTTATTAATTATGTGTAACAATCATTAGGCCTATGTTGAATTACATGGGATACGAATTACAGGATGTTGAATTACACGGGATACGAATTACAGGCTTTCAAAGTTTCAAATTAAGCAATAGCGAAGCATTGCCGGGTCCACTAGTAATTATATATGCAAACTGAAAGACTACTTACTTCATTATAAAAAGTCAAGAAATGGTGCAGAACATTTATTCTTTGAGGTTACGACCAACTTCATGCTTCCTGTAAAAATACATTGGTACTGTATAATATATAACTTTTATTTACATAAACTTAATTATAATTACTGTATATACACAGAAATACATAAGTAAAAGACATAAAAATCATTATTATAAATATTAACGTCACCATTATTTATTAATAAAAACTCAATTTATTTTTGTACTGTAAAAAGATTAGAAAAAGGTTAGAACTTTATTGTTAATTTGAATAATGAGGGTTAAAACATGCTAGTTCTTTTCAATGTTTCACACAATGGTATAAATTGTATTTCAAGGTATTACTGCTTTGTTGTGATTTTACTTCTAAGTTATATTAAGCAGCAAATATCTCAATATCTATAAAAAATCTATATATTTAAAGAATTTGCTGAAACTTTTTACATTTACCATGCCTGTTCTACCAGGCCACAATAATGGTGTCTGGGATTCTCCATCAAACAACAAAAAGCCAATGCATGCCCCCTACAATGGCTTATACTCAAACTATACCAATTATTCTTTTTTAAATGTGAAATGCAAAATGTGATCTTGGGAATTTATTCACTGTCAGGGGGGGACCTTAGTAAACCTATTTACAAAATCCCAAAACCCTCGTCCCTTCCTACCACCCCTCTTAAAGTGTGTAATGAACACGCACGACTTAAAATTGCTTAAGATATTTTAAAGCAACAACCATATCAACTACTTCTTAAGGCTACAACAGTACAGTATGCAGTCAAAGCCATAAGTTAATTCTTAATTTTTCTTACCAGGGTAAGGAGTTCCTTGTTATCATTCTGTGATCATGTACACTTGGCTCTTTTGTAAATGGGATTTCGCAAATAGGTTTTCTACGGTGAAGAACTGTACCAAGATCAGAATTTATGTTTCTCTTTCCATTTTTTAAATAATATAAAGTTATACAAATAACTTGCAGAAACATTTCTGAGAGCAGCGAACGAATGCTTCAGCCGATTTCTATTTTCTGACCACAGAAATTCATGAATTTGAAATGGTTTAAATTTGATGTATCACAAGCCATATGTGTCCATTTCAAATTTTTGAGACGGGATGGTAGGAACGAGCGGGGTTATTTAATTTTGTAAAAAGTTTTCCGATGTTCCCCTGACGGTAAATAACTGCCCAAGATCAGATTTTGTACATCTCGTTCCATTTTTACTTTCTCCACCCTATACGTAGTATATGGAGAAAGTATTGTTTTCGTAAAAATGTTCGAATTTGAATTTTCAGTTGAATTATCTGTTTTGGTGCTCCCAGAACCCCAAAAAATTGTTTAGTGCAATTATCTGTGTTGGTGCTCCCTGAACCCAAAAATATTTTTAGTGGAATTTTTTGTTTTGGTGCTCCCTGAACCCAAAAAAGTGTTTTTAACGTGGTGTCTGTCTGTCAGTGTGTCAGTATGTATACACGACCAGAGAGGACACTATTGGTCCGATTTTCATGAAATTTGGTATGTAGGTACTAAACCCTAATATCTCCAGGCGTTTTTTTCATTTTTTGGAATTTTTAATTTTTAAGGGTAATTTACCCCTAAAAACCCATAAAAAACGACAAAAATGCAAATTTCTCAAAAACAGCTCTAACGATTTTGATCAAATTTTCAGTATTTATAGTGCTTAAGATGCCAAACAAAATGACACCACCCGCTTTTATCAAAACTTCGGCGTTTTATAATTATGGGGAAATGTTAAAAAATAAACAAGTTTATGTTGTCAATCTAGCATCGCGGCGACGGCCGCACGGGGTAGCACAACGGTAGCGAGCACGGCCAGTAATTCAAAGGTCGCGCGATCGAATCCCACCTGGGACAATAGTTTTTTTATACGATTGACGTAGGTAGAATATTATTTTTTTGTTTTGTTCTAAAAAGTAATAAATAAAATGATTAAAAACAATATTATTTTGACTACAGTAAGTTGGGAGAAAGTTTGTGTCAGCTAACTGATACCGTTTATTTAATATTAGAGTAAGGTAAGTTTTCAAAAAATCTCCCTGCTATCACCTGCTAGCAATAAAACTATCATCTCCGGCGACATACAATAGGCTATTAATACAGTTGTATTATTTAGTGTGTTTTAATTAGGAACAGCATGTTGACAGAATGTCACAGTGACTTTGTCATTGATAAAAAATGTAAATATATTGTCGTTAAAATACAAAACTTGTTAAGTATGACTACAATGCTATATTTTCCTTACAAAATATTGTTAGAACTTGGAAACTATGGATACAATTTGGTAAAACGTGCACTAAAACTATTGATATAAAAGGTGTGATGAAGTATTATTCTACTTTATTTTTATTGTATAGATGATGGTCTACTTAGTAGCAATGTGGGACCTTGGTGTTGTGCACACCATCCACTAGATATCCCAGTACTCAATTGCTGTCTTTCAACTGTTCAATTAACATTTGTCCTTTGAGTTTATCGTTGTGAATGTGTTCATTCAGTTTTGTCAGAAGACAATTAAAAATGTGAAACAAACTTTTGGTGATAAAGCTAAGGGCGCTACACAGATTAAAGAGTGGTATCGCTGTTTAACTTGTCTGGCAGACATTCAACCAGGAAAAATGTAAATTACTGATGAAATTCAAAAGATAGGGATAGAAGATCGTGAAATTGCAATCAACAAAATTGTAAGTGAGGTGGAAATCATGACCTATATATTCAATCAACTGTAAAACTGTTTGCTGGTCGAACAAGAGATATTTAAAAGTGTTAATGTTGAACTGAATTTGATTAAAAACCTTAGAAACGGAAAATAAAACTTTTTGATTGAAACGGATGGAAACTAAACCATAACAACACTAAAGAACTGCTCTGTGTTATTAATGGTTTTTCCAAAGTTTAAATTTTGCTCAAAAGCACTTATGGCAATCCAAAAATCACTTTGAAAAATACTTCCAACAGTTGTGGTAATGGCCAGAAGGGGCCTACTTAAGTAAAGTTAACTATGTTTAGTTTCATTAGCAACAATCGGATACATTTGTAGCAGTGTGCTCATACCTAACTATTTACTACTTACTATTTTCTCACTTAGCCTTCTGTATGCCTTAGTTCTCTGAGCCTATGCAGTTATCATATAAACCTTTCCAAGGCCCAACCTGCTTGAGAAATAAAAAGAAGTAATTAATTTCATACTAAAACACCAGAAATGCCACTCTCACACTTACACACAGCCTCACCAATCACTGTATAACAGACTAAGTGAGTAACTAAGGCCTCAAAAGTTATAATGGCTCAAATAATACATTCTCTCACACTCATAAAAACAATAATGTAATTACTTACCACTTTTACAACAGCACATCTTCTTCTTTTGGTCTTCAAGTTTTCGCTGACAAGTAGAAAAGTCAAATATTTAACTAAATTTCTTGGGGGGGAAATTACTTAAAACTAAAAGAGCCCATGCGGAGATGAAGATAATGTTTCCTCATGGAAACATACATACATGTCGAATGAAAACATTCAGTTTTCAAATGGCTTGTTTTCTTTTAAATACCTAAAATACCTGAAAACAAACATCCTAACTAAAACATCCTAACAACATAAACATCATAACATTTTTACATGGGGGATGGGGATCGCGGTACTAATGCAACCTCTAAATGTGTTGAGGAATTACGCCAGGACAAAGTGTAACAAGTAAGTATGGTGTACACTCGGACAATTTGTCGAGTGCGTGCTGCGTTTTGTTGTGTAATATGTTGTAGTGATTCCGTTGAGTGTAAGTGGCCTGAAAGAGAAATTACAAGTTAGTTGAGACAAATTTAAATTAACTTAAAACTAACTTGCTCCATTCCTTAAACAACAAAGATAGTATATTTAATAAAAAGTATCTAAATGTATTTATACCCACTGTGTGAAACCTACGCCTTAAATTAATAATATTGTCTAATCGGAAACAGAGAGCTTTTTCTATTAAATTCAAAATCTTTTTCCCAAAGTGAATCAAAATTGGATTACAGGTTTATGACAATAATATTTAAAATTATAAAACATTCTTAAATAGGGATGAAAATAAAGTTTTATGGACATTAGACTTTTAAAATGTAGAACTAATATTAATAAACATAAAATGTAAAACTTTTGTTATTGAAAAATTTTAATAATTAAATAATACAATTAATAGATTGAAGTTTTGAGCGGTTGTTATTTATCTACTAAAATTGTTGATTAAGAAAAAAAAGCAAGTCTTCTTACTAAAATTAAGGACTAACATGCAGCCAACCTCGTAGGGACAAAATATTTTAAATTAACTGTCTATGGGCAACGCTTCCTTCTTGTCTTTTTTTACGAGGCGCGTTTCGACCTATCACCAATAAATAAATAACACATAACAACAACACAAGCACTGAATACACATAAACACTAAAAACACAACAAAAACATATGGTCACATTATTTTAATTAGATTCACACGGGCGACTCGTGACACGCGAACGTCACACGTTTTCGGCGAGTTAGCATTACCCACAGAAATTCAGTTATTCTACACTCATAAATATGGAATGATTTAAACACAGATTCTGTACTTTTGTTACATTTGTGATGCTATTAACAAGTAACATTTAAAATGCATGTTATAGAAAAGTAGTTTAAACTATAAATGTATAGAAATTATTATTATAAAGTAGTGAAAGTTTATATATTTAGCAACTACTTGTGTTTTTTATGAAGATGTAATTATTGTTAAAGGAACATTTAAAAGCAAAACTACACAATAATTTAACTTTAGATTTGACAGATGAGTGTTTTTTTTAAATGTGAACTATGTATATACGTGAGAGTTTTCTTGTCTTTGACAATGACACTGTGATGTCGAAACCGCCTAACCAATAAGCGACTGTTTTGAAAGTCAGTAAACAAAAAATGTTATAATTTTATGAAGTAACAAACTTATAGTACTAGATCAGTTTGTGTTTTACGAATGTATAATTTTTCTCAAACTATGTATTATATGTTACTGTTGTTGTTTATGAAGTGCAGATACAAAGTGAGTCAAATTCTGAAAGCAAATCTAAATAAACACTAGTTTTTGATGCAAAAAAATCACAACATATACAATGTCATGGTTTAAACATTTTCTGACCTCGAGAACTAAAGAGAAGGGGTTGAATCCACCTGAAATGACCTGCGAGTTGAAACTATCTGTCCCTATCCTAATCAAAACAATAAAAATCTTCAAACCATACGACAAAGACTAACCAAATCAACTAACAATACAATACAGAGACTGGCGCACCAAAACAAACCTTAAAGATCTAAATTGAAAACAACAAACTTAAACAACCACCTGCAATTATTATAAAACACCAACAAAGTCCTTAGCTACAACCACACACCTAACAACAACAACATGTTTTAACCAATCCCTTTGTATATTTGCAAAATTGACTGACCTTGCCTAGTGTATAACAATTTACTTTCACAATAGAAACTCATCAGTACATCTTGCATGTCTTTGTAAAAATAAACAAGAAATAATTTTATGAAAACAGGTTAGTTTAACACTCTCTTCAGAATATAAACTGTATATTCAATGTGCGTACACAATGTATGTTGATGTTAAAACTGTTTTGTTTGTTTTAAAATTGCTACATCTAAAACAGTTTGATGCTAGTGGAATTATTTGACTGCCCTGTAAAATATAAAATTTAGGTTTTAAGTAGTATTTTTAAAGTTTAAATTATGTTTCTATCTTAAACCACAAACACAGTTAAATATTTTGTAAAAAAATTGAGATTAGATTTTATCACAAAAATTTTAGTTTTCAATTTATTTAGGAATAGTCATCATATAAAATCACAGAATATGTTTAAATCAACACAAAACAAAACTAAGAAATGTAATGAAATACAAGTAGGGAAGAAATAAGTAAAGGGGAGGGAAGGGTGGAACACGTTAGCCGTTAAAAAATCAAATCGGCGGTGAATACTTGCATTCCATTACATTTCAGGGATTCCATCACAACTTTGTAAGTGTAACTGGGGGTCAGAGTCAGGGTGATAAATAACCTTAACTTAAAAGAGGTGGGCTTCTCCGGATCTGAAAATAAAACAGCTGAAAAAAATAAACAAGGAACCTGAAACACACTCAACACAGCCAAACTAGGCCTGTATGGAATCACCCTGGATCTGGTTTAAATTATTAAAGGAAAAACCTTTGGGTTGTAATTTCCTTTAAAAAGGGGCGAAAACAAAGTTGAGTTGGACTCGAGGTCGGCTGACATGTGTTCTTACTTTCCAAACGGACGCGTAAAGGTTTCGCTACACGGGCTTAAACTATCACTGACCTTAAGTCTTCATGCTCTGGAAGACTCAGACCTGAAACAAAACCATTCAACAGTATAGTGACTAACATAAATGCCAGTAATAATACATTACTGAAGAACTTATGATGGAATAAAATACATTAATATCTTTTGTATTGAGGCAGGTAGAACATGCATGTCATTCAATTTCTCAATATATTCAACTGAATGGGATCAAACTACCCAGATTGTCTCTAGCATTTTCTAAGAGTGGCTTAGGCTGACAGCACAATCCAACAAAGCCTACTCTCCATACATGCAATTAAATAAAACAAACTTAAGACTCGGCAGACCCAGCCACCATCTTGAATTTCAACTCCCATAAGAGCAATGTTAAACGCGTAACAAGACTTCTGGAGTAATAACAATCAGAAATGTATTCTGAATGTGCAATTGTAAAGGTTAGGACAGTATTGAATGTGGATATCATTTATTTTTTTAAATTCGTTTTTTTTTTACTCAAAATCAAAGTTCACCCCATTCGACATTTAATTACCTTTCAAATAAAAGTAATTTCAATAAATTTGGATAATTTATGATGAAAAAATCTGGTTTATTGTGGAAGCATGTACGCACCGAATTTGTGTTCCTACTCGAGTGTTTAGCCTAAAAAAGTTATCCTACTCTGGTGGTTATCACATCAACTTGTTGCTCGCGAGAAATACTAGAAAAATAATATATCAGTTAATTTTGATGAATGTGTGAGAGAAAGCTGTGTTTAATAACACAGAGAAACATGCATGCACATTTCAATGTGTTTACAGTCAGGGCCACCTTTGTACCCTCTAGTTTCCGCCTTTATGAAGCTGTTCTATATTTGCCAGCGGAAGAATGAAATGCGAACAAACTCATTGCTAGTAGTGTACAGCTCTACCACTTGGAGAGCTGCGGCCAACTCCTGCCGAGCCGTAAAATGTAAATATAATGATAAATAAAAGTATTTAAAAAACAAAACTCTAAAACTACTATACATACAAAGACAAAAAACAAGCAAACTTTAAACATCTTAGAACAAAACTCTCACTAATTACTAAAATATGTTTCAAACGATCGTGGCACCATCTATAATAATCAAACTACATGTAGTAATGTAGGCCGTGTAAGAATAGTTAAAATTGTATCACTGACATGCTCCGTTCAATATCAAACGCTCAAAGACACCATCATCCAATAGTACACACAGTTCATAACATTATCAGAAAAAAGCTGAAGCATCTTAAAGCGATTTCAAGTTATGCTTTAGTAATTTTTTACCGATTACCACAAATAGACTAAATTGTTGGTTTCAAGAGGGGTAGAGGTTAAAAATAAAATATTATTAACAGCCTAAGAAACAGATTTTATTGCGGAACACTATTTGGCCATGAAAACTCATCTATCCTAATGTGTTGAACATTAATTCCAGGAGCTTTTCCAACGACCTCCACCAACTCATAGAATGTTCTGTCATAGAAAAAATCTATCAAACTAGAAGTGTACTTGCATAACATAAAGATTGTACTGACTATTCAATTACAGATACAAATAATGAAAGTCAAAGACAACTATTTCTTTCAATTATTGCAGTAACTACAAAGAAGTCTTTGAAAAACTTTATTTAAAATGAAACTGGCCATACATGAGTGAGTCTCGTGTTTAAAGAAATTTATGGGATTGTTTACAAGATAAAGATTGGTCAACGTTTGAAAAGTGCAAGAACAATATACTGTTCTACTATATTAGCAATAGTGTAGGATAGTGGAGCGGACATTTCATATCATTCCCCTGATCTACCGCCATCTAATGTGTACATATGGGGTACTGGCAAGCTGTGTGAGGGAAATGGCTCAACCGCAGAGACATATTTCAAAACATATTCAGACTCTCCGAGTACTGCCTATCCCATTGTATTGTAGTTCTTTTTACCTGTACTATAATTTCTTAACTATTTATAATTACTTAAATTAAAGTTTCACCGTCTGTCGTTTTTTTTTTTGTCCATATTGTACAGTGTATATTATATAACATAACCATACCTGTAGTATGACGCAAAGACGCATACAGGAATAACTGAGTGATGATGATGGTTTATAGATGTCTTAATGTTGAAGGTGCTGATGGTTTATAGATGTCTTGCTGAAGGTGCTGATGGTTTATAGATGTCTTGATCTTGAAGGTGGTTTTGGTGCAGAAGGTCTAGTCTGTAAAATATTTATACTGTAAATTACTAATTGTAAATAATTAAACTGAGCAATCTCATTAAAATAAAAAATATTTTTTCTGTGGAAGTGTTTGTAGGATAGACCCATGGTCCACAAACCCTTCAGTGGTGTATGTCGGATCACTTGAAAGTCCGCAAAAATTACTAATATTGGGGAAAATAGCAAACAAAATGTCAATTTTACAATTGTACAAGAGTCAATTTGCATAAAATGCTACTAACGCAAATAAAATATATATATTGAAAATATATAAGTAATTGTAACTATGATTCAAATAACAGATATTCCATTTATAATAAATTAGCAAATATTCGCTCCAGTCTTCAACTAATCATATAACACCGTCTTTCCCGCCATCTTGTGCAACTGTGTAACTTCCCCTTCACCTTGTAGTAATAATTATATTAATTAGTAATTATATAGTAATAAAAGGTACACTAACAGCGGACCTGGTATATTGGCTAAGATAGTTTGCTGACAGTTTATACTAAAGAGGAGGGGATGCTAGTTGGAAAGAACCAACAGATGTTAAGTTAGTCTGGGAGTGAACGCTTCCATGTATAGACTCAGTAATAAAAAGGGGGGGCCTTGCCTTTGCCTTCATGTGTTAGTAATAGTTTAGAGTAGTACGGAACCAGCAGAGAGAAAAAAGAATGATTTAATAAACGTAGTTAAATCTACTAAACGTTTACTGATTAATTTGAAGAACCTTACTACACCATCCTGACAACATCCGTAGACTCGCACGAGGGCCGGAAACACATCTGACAGGGGAGTCGCACCATCGCCACAGGGGTGAGATGAACGAGGATCGCGCCACACAACTATTGTTATATTTTGCTCTAGCTCTGCCCCCTTCCCTTCAACCAGTCCAGAATGTTTTAGAACTGGACAATCCTATCATAAACTTTCTACCACTATTTTAAAACTTTTAAATAAGATTGACATCTGTGTCAGTTAAGGTACACAATCTACATTGTTTTTTTTAAGTTATTAAAAACAGGAACTTTGGAAAAAGTGGACTGAATACAATGGTACAAACATTCTGTAAGAAATAGACTGATCAAGGAATAGATATTATTTTAGTTTCAAATAGACTTTTAAAGTTTCAATATTATAATGTAAAACTGAAACCCTGAAACTAGTACTTAAATATAACAGTAATTAAACAATATATATTGTAATTATAATAAATGCAAGCATTAAGGTAATACCAAACACAAATCAACAACTATTAAGGTGAACAAACTTAGTTTATAATTTAAGATGAGAATGTTATATAAGAAAGGTAATATTTAAAAAGGTGAAATTTTAATATGAAAACAAATGACATTCATTAATAAACCCAAAAACGACAGGAGGGAATGCTACCGTAGGAGAGTAAATAAAATGGATCATAAGCCAATCAGAGAAGATGACGCCGACAAACCGCTAAGTGTCGCTATTTTCAAAAATTATGCCAAGCTTAGTCAGTTGTGTCCCAGTACTAACAGTGTATAGTTGTAAGTTGTGTGAAAAATGTTTTAGTCAGTTATTGTGGCATAAAATTGTTCAACTTACATTAATATTGATTACTAAGTAGTATGTCTGGCAACCCTGTACCAAGATGGCTGAGTGTTCATTGTATAAAATCTTCGATTGAATATTTGTTTTCTTCTTATTTATTTTATATTTGTCAAAAACAGTTCTTATAAGCTTTTATGCAGTTGGGTTTATAGTTTCATAATACAGTATTTACAGATAAAACTATGCACAATGCCCGTAGGATTGTTTGCATTATGTTAAAATACATAGTCACCAGTCCTACCTATTAATAGCATAAAGTAATTTTGGATTGAACAATTCCTACAGTATTTATTTTTACTTCCAGGAAGCCTGATCCATTCTCCATCACAATTGTATAAGAACGACCCACGAGGTGGTCAACTTGAACTGCATTTAAAACTCGGTTCAAGGATCACCTACCGAGCAACAAATCCAACACGACCGATTCCAAATACGCTGAACACATGTTTGAAACAGGGCACACTTACAAAAATATTCGGAATAACATGGAAATATTATGTTAAACTTCCAAAGGACCAAAAATGAACGTCCTCGAGGAACTTCATATATACAAGGCCAATATAGCAGACCCAACGTCGCTGTTGAATGAAAAAACGCACTTCCAGTCTAATACAATCTTTGACATTATTATCAGATCTGAACTTACCCCTTCCACAACCCTCTCCCCGCTAACCAAGATAACCACGATTAGTAATGACGTGAGGCTAGACCGATGTACACGTGTGCGGCTTTCCTAAACAATTCCCATGAACTGTACCGAATTATTTGTGTTGTGTTGATATTTGTTTTTTTTTTTTTTTATGTGTTAAGTGTTTATGTAATTGACGAGCATTGTATAAATGCCATTTTTCTTAAAGAATTATTGTGATTCGACAATGCCTGAAGAATAGACGAAACGGGCGTCATCAACTAAACGGTGACCAAAGAAAGGACTGCGAGCAGTAAACGTAAAATAAGGTATTTATAAACATCATTTCCAGTCCAGTGAGGCAAACACAAACATATCATAAACTATTTAACTTATATGTATAACAATAAATGTACGGTTTTTCACAAACGTATTTTAATTTCTCCTGTTTTTATGTACTGTACTTGTAAAACTCTGTGAGGGCAAATATTTTGGTTAATAGAGATTCTAAAATGCAACAGTAAACGAGCAATACTGATGATCAATATTGACTTGTTTAGGATAATATATTTTGCCTTGATAAATTCGAAACTAGAATATGCTATACCAATAAAGGGTGGAGCATACAATAAAACCCTCATACCATTAATTACGCTTCAAAAGTTTTTTTATCTGAATAATGTCTAAAAAGACTCGGTTAGATCACTCTGCGCCTCTTTTTAAGGAGTTGTACATTTTACCTCTCAAAAATTTATACATATACAAAGTACTGAAATTGTTTTATGAGAGAAGTGATGATAGAAACAACGTTTTGGAGCGTACACCAAGTATTTTGCGTAATAATTCAAATGTTAAAGTTCCGAGACCTAAATTGACTATTTTCAAGAAATTTTTCACTTACCTTGCACCAACATTTTTTAATTTACTACCTGAGTACATAAAAACATGCCCTTATAAGCACAAATACCTGCATCAACTAAGGAATTTCCTACAGGAGCTAGAATGTGTTGATTTATTTTATAAAACTTTAATTTAGGTAATCTGTCTCTCGTTAACTAAATGAAGTGTGATTGTTTTTGTGAAATATCCTTATAAAAGTGTGTGGGTGTTATTTTTTCTTTTGCTATATAAGAATGAATGTATATTATGTATGTGTATTGTATGAGTGTTTTGGTGTGTAAGTATTTTGTCTATGTATGCCTGTGTGTGTATGTGTATGTATAATATGTATTTATATATGTATAAATATATGTGTATGTATTGTATGTATACGTCTACATGTAGATATATGTATTGAGGTAAATTGTATATAGAGTCAACTCCCGATTATCCAGGATAATTACCGGCAAGACCATCACGGATAATGTGAAATCCCGGTTAATGCAATTCGTTATAGTATAGGGCCCAAATACAAGGTATTATGCAAGAATTATAAACATAATGGTTATACTGTACCTTTAATCACTCCTAAAACGTATAAAAAACTACATTATTTAGATTGAAATAGCAGTTTAGAAATATATTATTTACAATGTTCAAACACGATTCAAATAGTACAGAATGTTCAACAACGAGTAAAATAGTCCGTCAGAGTTTTTTGTTTTTTCGCGTTTGCTTCCTTTTTCAAAATTGTGGAACTTATTTTTTGTAACACGAGCTTGACTGTCTAAATAGTCAAGAAGGCCTTCGACGTAACTCAAAGCTGTGCCGTGTGTCACTTTCGGCTAGAGATGTTACGTCAATAACATAACTGCTACTCTATTCTCTAACAAATCGTGAATAGATGCTACTCGTGATTGCAGTAGCATCAGTTTCATGTTAGTCGTTATTCGTTTGCTACAAGACCGCCCCCCTCCTGTCACACGCATTTTTTCACTTCTTGCCCCACCACCACTCTCGTCTCTCAACCCGGTTGACGATCCCGGTTGAGCCGCAACCCGTATAAACCGATCCCGTTTAATCGGGAGTTGACTGTAGTCTGTTTTTCAAAATATACTTTTCTTTCTTGTTATGGAAAGCAGCGAAGCTGTAGTTTTTAAGTTTTTGTTATTTAAATGTACTTAATATTGATGTTAATAATATCTTTGGCAGCCGGTCGGCCATTTTTATTTTTTTGTTTCTTTGAATATGTTAATATTTACTCAACTACCTCAAACATGTTTAAAACATCGAGGTGGTATAAATTGTTTTCCTTTTTGTACTGTATATGTTTAGACATTTTTAGGTTTTGTATTTTTATGTACTTGTTTACAAGATAAATTATCATTTCTCATTTGTTAATGTATCTTTAAATTATGTATTATTTTGATTTTGTTAATGTACAAAAGGAACAGCAATAAACTTTCATTACATTTCATTTGAATACAACAAAGTAGACAAGTCTACCCGAAGTACATGACTACCAAAGTTGTGTGTTATGTGTTGTGATATAGGTGATGTGAACATTTTAATGTTTTCTAACCAATCAGACGATAAAACATATGTTCCAAAACGTATTATAAACAAACGCAGAACAAATTCACACGACGGATAACAGGTAAATTTACTTACATGAACATCTGATTTGTTTAGATTCAAAAGTTAGTTCTAAATTATTATAGATCATAAAAATCACACCATTACCATATTAACGAAACACAACTTACACGTTACACACTGTGCTAGGAAAAGCTGTGCAAATGGTTTTAATATTTGTAGCCTACCAGACGAGATGTCTAACTGCTAAACGCATATTCTCCATTTTGGTCAAAAATGAGTTATTGATAGATTCTGATTCCTTATTTTGAAACACACACTTCCCGACTATATTTATAAATCAAAACTAACATTTTACCTTGTTCTTGGGTGTGGTAAAAGTTCTGTTTAACTGCATTCATTAACCGTGTTTTGGTTGCAAAACTCACGTTATCCTTATCAGCCAATGAGAGGAATCAATATATCATCTATTTCACATATGAGTACAAATATAAACTTTTTGTGTTCTATTTAAACTTCATTTTGTGTTCAATTAACATTTTAAATAAGTTACCAATACTTAATTATGTATTAAACACTATATTGCCTTGTTTGAAAATAGCTCTGCTGATTGGTGTTCAAAGTCCAAATCGCTCAATCCACTTAACTCATATTCTCCAACTTTAACATAAAATTGCTTTTATTTGAAGAGGTTAATATTCAAAATTTTGTTCTATTTTATATTTTAGTAAAATCTGAAAATGTGGAGAACATGACTTTACAGTCGGACACCACAAATAGACTGAATATAATTTATAAAATATAATAATGTATTTTAGAGATTAAAAATAATTACCTAATGACTTGGCATGGCAAAATTTTTCTACTATAAATGAAGGATCCCAAGCTTGTTCAATAACTGATAGTTGTCCTATTAGTGCATCAGTTTCATATATTTCTAAGGTTTTCCTCAGAGCAGGAGGCAATGCATAAAGGTTAATCTGTAAAACACAAATTTAATAATTCTTATCTCAAATAAAAGCAGAATATTAAACAAATTACAAGTACATTTTAGGAAATGTCCCATGAGAAAGAGGTTATAATTAGCAAGGTTTATTCCTTAACATTTGCCTAGAAGTTGGGAATAGTCAAACAGTAATAATTGAAAGTCTCGAAGGACTAATTTCATTCTTCAAGTAACCCTGTTAAAAGTAAAATGTCTAATATAACACTAATTCATGACAGAGAACAACTAATGTATTAACAATAGGCAAAATATTTTGTAATAAAAACCAAGTGAACATAGAAAAAGTATTTAATATCAAATAATTTGACCAAGTACAGAATAAGTACATTAGCTTACTTTAGAACTATTAATTTAATAGTAATTACTAGTAATAATAGTAGCAATAATGTATTTTCATAGGCTTACATATTATCCAAACATGACAATAATAGTAACTCCATATCCATAAACAAGGAGGACTATTAACTATTATTGTTATACATTTAACAAGAAATTCTATTCAAGGGCTCCATCTTAAAATAAACTTTAATAATTTGTAGTAACCTATTTGGTTATAGAAATGACATAGGCCTGAAAATACAGTATCAAAAATGTTTAGCATTGTGTTTTAAATATATTGTAAATATAATACTGCAGTTGAAATGTTGGTTTAATAATATACATGTTCAAAATATTTTACTAGTATTGCAAAACCTACCTTAATTTGTGAAAAGCCAAGCAAAATTGTGATTTTTTTAATTTTAAGTGTTAGACACCTCAAAAAACAAAATAAAAGATCTTACTTAGTATCTACCATTTGTTGTCAGCGTTAGCGGTCGAAGTAGGATACTAAGTAATTCCAATATTTTGAAATTTTTGGCGAAAAATCACTAAAAATCAGTAGATTTATTCCATTTTCAAATTTGTACAAGCCCTATAAACTCTAGTCAAGCATGGCATGATGGCGGCGAAATTGAAAGTAACAAAGCTGAAATAGAACCATAGTGCCAACGTTTGAACACATAATTTTGTATGATTAAAAATAATACTAATTGCTGTGTTTCTTAAAAGGATATTATTGTAAAAATTCTGTATTAAACACACGCCGGCACTAATTAAAAATTACAGTTTAATCATTTACAAATAGAATAAATCTATTCAGAAAATTGTTTTAATAATATCATTATAATAAAGAAATTAATCGGACATTTATATAAGATTATATACAATATATTAATGGCCAATTTATACAGGTTTAAAACAATAATACCGGTACCTTTTTACCATTCACAGTCCTATTTTGTCTTAGTGGTACGAATACATAATTTCAAGCTTATATAATATATACTGTATATATATATATATATTGCAACGGATAAACCTTATGCAATGCGTGAAAAATTGAGTTTTGTTGTAAAACTGCAAAAATCAAGATTTCATAGCAGAAGTTGAGGTACACCCTATACTTAACTAGATTAGAATACGACAAGTCCCGGCCAACTGTACTGTGTCAACAGAGATGGACTTTTGTCCAGGAACTTGTTTCAAGTTGCCTGAAAGACTTAGAAAAATTAGTTGTTTTTATACAGGAATAAGGTGTTAAATAAAAGTATAAAATTGATGAATTTTATGGGTAAATGTGAAACACGGGAGGTGGAAACATTATTCATGGAAGTCACAATTTTGTAAAATAAAAAATGTTAAAGTTATAAAGAGTTAAAGTTATAGGAAATTCTCAAATTTCATCAAAATTAAATGAAAAAGATATTTTTGAAAAGCGTAAGGAAAATTGTATAAAAAATGTTAAATAACAAATTAAGGAATTTTTGATATTTTAAAAGTTAGAGATAATTGTTAAAGTTTGAAGGTGAAAAAGCACCATAAAAAATGAAAAAGGGAAAATGAAAAAGTAAACAAGTTGTAAAGAAGTAAAAGTTTTATAAGATAAAAAGTTTATAAATTGTTAATTAATTAAAATAATAGGTGAGAAAGTTCATACCTATATTTTGCTAAAAATAGAATGAAAAAGGTGGTAAAAATAATAACATAGTGTTAAGAAAGTAGTAAGGGTATAAAATTGTAAATCTCAATCGAAAGTATCAATTTTAAAGTTAAAATTCAAATTCAAAAGTAAATGTTAAATTTGGCAAATTTTGCAAGTCCCAAAAACAGAAGAAAAATCTTCGGACAGAATGGAAATTTTGGCTAATATATCATAAAATAATAACCAACATAGAAGAAAAAAGAAAAAAGATTTTCCTTCAAAACCAGAAAAGTTTTCGTGAGGAAAAACCGCGGAATACGCGAGGCAGCGCCATAAGCGAACCAAACGTAGTACGACCATCACTCAAGTTTGAGAAGAAAGGAAAATGTATCAGGAATACGATTATGAAAACCGCAAGTTCGTAAAAGCAGTTAAAGGAAAACTACGAGGAAAATACGTAAGACAATAGGAGAAAATGTAAGGAGGGGAGATCTAGATTAGCTGATGACAAGGCCTAACGAAGAAGTTAGTGGGGGTAGTACCAACCTAAAACTTAAAGAAATCAATGCAAGTTGCATGGCAAGATATCGAACAAGGAATGGAAAAATAAGAAAGGCAGTTGGTACTCGGAAGGCGGCAAAGGAGGCTATATAAGCGGAGTACAGCGGGAGCCGCATATCTAACGAGCTAACGATCTATCTACCTATCGCTCTATCTGGAAGCTGGAATCGCTCTCTCACTCTTTGAGATTTTTCTTTAGATCGACGTGAGTTCATCATTGCATTATTCATAATGAGTGAGTCATTAAATTATTAGATCGACGTTGGTAGACGGATCTGCGATGTTATAGTAACGTACTTAGAAGCAGTGTTTTATAAAGACAGCAGTAAGATATGTGTCAATCAAACAGTGAACATTTTAATTAATTATAATATTATGCGATATAATATTTCAAGTAACAGTTTTCATTAAAATTTTATCAAACGTAAATACGAGTTAAATGAACAAAGACAGTGTAAAATCAGTTAGTATTACAGACAGTGAAAAAACGATTGGACAGTTTGAGTGAATTACGCTATAGTTAATTATATAGCGGGTGCGTCAAAAAATCTATAAATGACGTAGTCTACAAGAATCACAGGACTGATGTAATGACAATAACTGGAACCACACATGGACTTTGAAGGACTACTGGAATAAGAAGCGGAAACCAAATCAGGGAAGGCGTTAAACCAAATCAGGGAAAACGTTAGAAGACATCAGGGAAAGTCAAACCAGGCAAAAGCTGAGACCACGAGAGACGTTCAACCGCACCAACGATAACCGGACTTCAGGGAAGCTGGATTTCAATCAACATTCTTGGGAAAGGTGTTCAGAGTCCAGGGTCGCAGTAATAAAAGGTCTGTCAGAAAAGTTACGATATCCCTTATTAAAATATTGCCTGAGTTAAATTTAAATAATTATTGATACTGGGTTGAGATAAAAAATTTAGGTTTTTCAAAATATAAAATTATTAATCTTGTAAATTAAATATATAAAATCATTTTCATAATTAAATAATTAAATAATAAATATTAAAAAGGAAGGAATAATTAAGTATAAAGGAATAATAAATGGTTCTACCTAAAAGAGTTAAAATTTATGTAAATAGTAAATTTAATTTAAAATTTATGTTTTTGTAGTGGAAAGAACCACAGAGTATTTTGAGTTTTTTTATTGAATAAATTTTCTTTTGATTTCAATTAATATAATTAATTTACCTTGTTCAAGAGATTCCTATTATCTAAGTATCCTATATGATAAGTTGTTTTCAGTGTATGATCAATATTGAAGGGCGGAAACGCAAAGTTGGCATTTCCAACGAAATTTCACAAAGCACAAATAATTTAATTATTCTAGGTAAAGTTCCACTGTTCTCACTCCTCGGAGATTGTCAAATAAATATAATATTAATTACTGAGCTGAGCAAATTTGAAGTTAATAGTAACTTGAATAACTGGAAGGAATTTAATAAAATATTTTTATTTAAGGTGACTATACGCATAGTTATCTTAACCAGAGTTATATCACCTAGGCTATTAAAATTAATTTGCCTTAAACTTCCAGTAGGTGATATAATCTCTTTATTCTGTAACAAAGTAGGGAAATCCTACAGACAGACAAGCGTCGGGGCTACATTGCAGAGGTGGCTCCCGAACGTCATAAAAAAGGTCTGTCGTTGCAGGGTTGACGTCGCAACGTGGGGACAAAAGGAAAACAAACTTCCTCCCCCAGCGTCGTGCAACTCGTGCGTCGTTGCAGAGTTGGCGCAGCCAACGTGGGGCTCGCGTCGTTGCAGAGTTGGCGCCCACCGGTGTGGCTTGATTTAACGGAAGGTTAAATAAAGTCCAGAACTGACAGAATAAATTATTTGTGCTTATATGTATGTGTTATAATAAGAATTAAGTTAGATTGTGTAAACATACTAGTGAATTTGATCAACATTAAATATTTCCCGGGTTTGGTATTCCGCAGTTTAAGAGGGGGAGTAGGCCAAGCACCTTAGAAATAATTTGTCGCGGTAAAAACGTAAATAGAAAAAGGGGGGTTTTCAAAAAAGTTAAGAAAAATAAAATAAAAGTAGTTAGGCTACGAATATTTTACTTCCGACAAATAAGGAGAAATTTCTAAGAGCAAAATGGCGAACAAAGAACTTAAAGAATTTATGGAGATGCTAAAAAAAGAGAAAGCGGAAGAAAAACAATTAAGAGAAAGAGAGAAAGCGGAAGAAAAACAAGTAAGAGAAACAGAGAAGGCAGAGGAGAAACAATTAAGAGAAAGAGAGAAAGCGGAAGAGAAGGAAAGAAAAGAAGAAAGAAGGCGGCTAAAAGAGGCTAAGATAGAAGAAGATAAAGCGAACGAAAGGAGGTTGCGAGAAGAAGAAAAAGCGAATGATAGGAGGCTGCGAGAAGAAAAGCAGAAACAATTATATACATTAATTTCAGGAAAATTGGAAGGAGTATCGCAGGAAATAAATGTAGAAAAAGAAAGGTGTTTAAGTCAACACAAACAGGTAGAAGAAAGGCTTGAGGATATTGTAGGCAGTATACAATTGTTAGAAGAATCTACAGGGGTAATTAAAAAGAAAACTGATGAAAATTTTAAATTAATTACAAATAGGGTAACGAAGGTAGAACAAAAAGTGTTAGAATTAGGGGGACAGCCAGGTATGGTTAGGAGCCTGGTAATGCCGAGATATGAGGGGGAGTGTAAAAAAATAGAATTTTGGGGAAATCCACACGAACGCCCTCAGCAATTTATAAGGGAGGTAGAAAATTTGATCGAGGAAACTAATCCATTTTTTAGCGATCAAGAAAAGTTAAAGTTTGCAGTGCGACAATTAAGGGGTTGTGCAGTAGAATGGTGGCAAGTTATGCAAACAGAAAATATAGGGTACACAGGGTTTAAAGAATGTTTTTTAAAAAATTATTGGTCGTTACAGAAGCAAAAATTAATAAGAAATAAAATAGAATATGGGAGGTATAATGATAATAGTAATCTTACGCGAGCAGATTATTTATGTAAATTAGTAAACAAGGCTAGAGATTTAGATCCACCGATTCCGGAGGGATATTTAGTGTTTACTATATTCCAGCATTTTAATGACCAGATTAGGTTAGCGGCAATGGGAAAGCATAGCGAGACGGTTAGAGAAGCCATACAATTTCTAAATAATATAGATATGATGGAGGAAGCGCGTAGGGGAAATAGGCCTACAGGAACGCCGAATAATAATAATAATAACAGGCAAAACCCCCAACCCTATCCGAAACCTAACCCGCAATCCTATTCGCAAAACCCAAGAAATACCGTACACCCTAATAACCCAAGACCCGGTCCATCAAATCAAAATCCTAATTCAAAGCCGAAACAGGGAAACTAGGAAAGGAGGTTCTGAAAAATAGGCTTCGGAGTTTTAGGGCTGATGATATAACTAAAAATCAAATAAATAAAGTAAATAGAAGGGGCGAAAAAATAATTAAGAGGGAGTTAATTAAAAAACCGGAAAACACGGTAATTAAAAATGAAACGGCAGTATGTGTACAGAAACCCTTAAGTAATATACACTATAATATTCGCGAGGATTTGTTAGATAATGAAGGGGAGGAAATTATTAAAGATAAACCAATAGAGGAAATCCCGGCGATATTAGTGGAAATTGGTCATTTACAGGCTATTATGGAAATAGACACTGGATCTGAAATAACAGTTATGCAACAGGATTATTACGAGCAGCTGAAAGCGGAAGGAATACCAATAATGGAACTTCCAGTAGCAAACGTAGAAATAATTGGAGCGCTTAAAGGTAAAGTTCAAAAAGTACACCGCCAAATTATGTTAAAATATAAAGTTCAAAACAAAGAAATGGATTTAAAATTATTAATAGTGAAAGGGTTAAAATCCAGAATACTTATAGGGTGTGATGCATTGTATGAAATGCAGGCGAAAATAAATATGGAGAAAAGATTTATAAGGTGGTCATACGAAGGAATAATATATGAGTTACCATTTATAAATAAACAAAAGGCAATAAGTCAAATTAAAGGGAAGTGTTTAAAGTTAAGGTGTGAAAATCAAATAAATAAGCAGGTTAAAAAATCAATTAAATTAAATGATAAAAATGAAGGGAACCTTATCAATAATAAACAAGCAATTAACGTAACCAATAGTGTAGAGAACGCGAAGGGGTTAATTAGCTTAAACGGATTAAATCAAGTAGCGGGAGAAACAAAAGCAGGAAGTAAAATGGCGCAGCAAGACGGAAAAACAACAGGATGTAGGGTTAAAACGTTAGGAGGCGTAGAAGGGTTGAAGAATGAGAGAAATTCACTTCAATGGAGATTAAGGGAAAAGAAAAGGAAGGAGTTCATCGCCAGAAGGTTCACAAAGGAAACCAGGGATGAAAAAGCGCGTAAGAATAAAAATAAAATAAAATTTGATATAAGGGGGAGTAGTTATAACGTCGTTAACCGTAATCCAAAAATAAGTTGTAGTCAAAGCATAGTCCAAACAAAAACTTCACTAAAGCACTGTTACACCACGCGAAATAATCCAATTAACAATAGTATCAAACGAATATACAAAAATTATGCAAATCATTCAAACACTGATTATAATGAGATGCGTAAAAACCATAGCGATTTAGGCCGAAGGAACAAGTCAACTAAAACTCGTTTTAAAAGCAACACGGATTCTATGAGAAATAATAACGGTAAAGAAGGTGCGTTTGTTAGAAAGCATACGAAGATAAAAGCAAGTGTAGGCCTAATCTCGGAGACAGAGTGTCTAGCAAAAATGGAAAGGGAAAGTAATACGAGACCGTACCAAGGCCGATGTCGAGCGACTACGCAAACACAGCTGATAGGATGTAAACAGATCAAGCTAGGCGATTCGCAAGGTCATGCTACGATACTGAATACAACGCAAGAGGGGATTTTACAGGAGTTAATTGAGAAATATAAGTCGATATTTTCAGAACGGCCTGGCTTATCAAAATTATATGAACATGAATTAAAGTTGGAAAAAACTGAAACTTTTGTAAATAGAAATTACCCCATCCCAATGAATTATAGAAAAAAAGTTAGGGAGGAACTGGACCAGATGCTGGAAAACAATATTATAGAGCGATCTAGGACACCTTATATAAACCCAATGGTGACTGTTGTGAAGCCGGACGGATCGATACGATTGTGTATGGATGCCAGGAAACTAAACAAAATTATAACTCCAGATTTTGAAAGTGCACCGCCTATAGATGATATCTTAAGGAAAGGACGGCGGAAAAAATACATAAGTAAAATTGATTTAACTTCAAGTTTCTGGCAAATACCGCTCAAACCAGAATCAAGAAAATACACAGGATTTTTGTTTGATAACAAAGTTTATAATTTTAAAGTGGTACCGTACGGCCTTCAGAACTCTTTATCTGCCTTGATAAGAACTGTAGATATTACGTTAGGTAAGGAAATAGAAGAGTTTACGTTAAATTATGTCGACGATTTGCTATGTTTGTCTGAGACGTTCGAAGAACATATACAGCATCTAGAACAAATATTTCAGAAATTCAAGGAAGGAGGTTTAACCATAAATCCTAAGAAGACAGTTTTCTGTCAGGAAGTAGTAAAGTTTTTGGGTTTTATATTCACACCAGAAGGAGTTAGCACTGATCCGGAAAAATTAACAACCATAAGAGATTTTCCAGAACCACGTACAGTAAAACAGCTACAATCTTTTCTGGGGTTTGTTAATTATTATTCGAGATTCACAGAAAAATATGCAGGAGCAACAAGACCACTGTATAAGTTGTTAAGAAAGGGACAAAAATGGATATGGGACGACGAAATGAAAAAAGCGTTTCAAGATGTTAAGAGGTTGTTTATAGAAGCGGTGGTTATAGCACATCCGGAAGAAGGAAGGGAGACCTATCTGCAGACAGACGCAAGCACAGGTGCTATAGCTTGTCAATTATATCAGCTAGACAGGAATGGTGCAAAACAAATAATAGGTTTTGTAAGCCGAACTTTAAAACCGTACGAGAAACATTATACAATCTGCGAGTTGGAGTTGTTGGCGATTGTGTATGGCTTGCAGAAGTTTCGTCCGTTAGTAATAGGAGCTCCGCTAAATATAATTACCGATAATATGGCACTGAAATTCCTAACATCATGTAAGTTCCAAAACAGCAGAATGAGAAGATGGATACTCGGTATACAAGAGTATAACCCAAATGTGCAACACTGTACAGGAAAGGAAAATGTACCATGCGATGTGGCAAGTAGGATGTATGGGAACTGTACGGGAGTGGAAGATAAATGCAAATTAAAAATACAAGAAATAAGGATAAAGCCAAATTTAAGAGAGTTATTTGTAAACTTTAGAGACTACCAAATTAGAAATTTAGAATGCCGTGAGAAAATAAATAATATAGAAAATTATCCAAATTTTATAATAAGAGACAATGTGTTATGTTCCACAATAAACAATAAAACAAGAATAATAGTACCAGAGGAAGTAATAGAAAGATTTGTGCAGGGTATACATGAGACATATGGGCATATAGGCCGAAACAAAATTTCAATACGATAAAAGAAACTGGTATATAAAAAACATGTTAGCAAAGATTTTAGAAGTCATAAAACGGTGCGATATCTGCGAAGGAGCAAAATAGGTTATATGTAGGTCCATATAGAATTGTTGAAAGGAGGGGAAGAAAAACATATGTACTTGCAGACATACGGACAGGAAGAATAAAAGGGAAATATGATGTACACGACCTAAGGCCGTATATACAATAATAGAAAGAGTTGTAGATAGAAATCATTGTCAGATGTAAATAGTAGTTTAGGAATAGTTT
>JAGFPH010000322.1:422140-436104 GCA_018207615.1 Philaenus spumarius | reverse complement strand
GAATGGTAGGTAACCACTAGGCATTATTTGCCTGTCAAGCAAGAATGAAAAGGGTAACCACTAGGCATTATTTTTCTGTCAAGCAAGATTGGTAGGTAACCACCAGGCATTATTTGCCTGCCAAGCAAGAATGGTAGGTAACCACAAGGCATTATTTGCCAGTCAAACAAGAATGGTAGGTAACCACTAGACTTAATAAATGCTATCAAAAAAATATTCTCTTAAGTTTTTAAAATTATGACAAAATATATAATGAAACAATGTTACGAACTTTAGGTGAATAATTACAAATTTGTATTATCTCGAAAAATTTTAATTGGGATAAATAATTGGGTACTGCACATGAGCGTATCCAGACTCCTTCGGCAGCCGACTCCTTTCAAGGTGGAAAAAAAGTAAGAAAAATCAAACAAAAAAACATGTGTTTGAAAAATTTAGAATAAAATACATTTTAAAAGAAACAAATTACAAAATAAAGACTCTCAGCTATCTATGAGAAGGTATTATATGGTGAGGTCTTACTTAGAACATAACCAAAACTAAAACTCAGCTGACAATTGACGTCCTCAACAAGCGGTGGCACTGCTTTGGCCTTCTAAATATCAAGCATTTCAGTGAACAATCTATTTTGAATTACTGAAACATCAGGTGTATGACAGCAAATGCAAAGCGGATATCGACGATTACCACTTCAGCGATAGCTGATATTCATCGATAATAGACTTTTAACACGTTCACTGCGGCAGGGGTACCGGTACGTCCAGCGGTGTCTATTCGCATGCGCACGGAGTACCGGTACCCCCGCCGTATTGTCAATGCTTTTCAGTTTGGTGTGTCCTTGACACTGCAAGAAGCAAGTTGATGTTAAGTTTGTTTGTTCGGCAACTAACTGGGGAGTATAAATTGTGTGTAGTCTTAAGTTCGCGCATCCCGCCTGATTTTTACAGCTCTTTTTCCGCGCGTATTTTTAAGTTCGCGCTCCCCTCTATTTATTAGTCCTTTGTTTCAATCTGCTGACCATACAATTACTAAAATAACAAAATTAAAACCAAATTCAAATCGAACCTCACAAAAGAAATGTTAGAGGTGCAAAAAAAGCACTCAGTATGAGTGTATGACATGTCCAGAACATCCGGGACTTTGTGTAGTTGGTTGTTTTGACAATTACCACAGAGGTCAATAAATGATGATTATGGTCGGATAGTAGGGTTGTAAATTTGTGGAAATATATATTCTTAATTATTTATAATAGTTTTTTTGTGATATTAAAGAAAAGTGTCCACAAACATAACGTTTTGTAAGTGTGCGTCGGGTGGAGCCGGGCGCGGTGTGCGCAGGGAGTACCGGTACCTCCGAAATAAAAAATAAAAAAAAGTGGTTTTGAAGATGGAAACCAACAAATAACATCTAAATTCAATAAAATGACCTCAAGGTAAGGTTTAAACAAAAAAAAATGTTTAGCATATGGGGTACATAATGGGCTTATTTTTAGCAGTGAACGTGTTAAAAGTTGGAAGGTAAAAGCATGAAACTTAAAATTTGTAACTTTTGATTTTTTATTTGTTATTTTATTATGCCGGCAAGTGTTATTGAATTGTTTTGGACTTTTTAATGTAAAATAGAGTTTTGTTTGACGTTTAAAATTTCTTGTTAAGTGTTGTAAATAATCAATACTTTTTATGAAAAATTACAAATAAATGGAAACTTGGTCTAATGAGCCATTTGATTTGTTTCAATATTTAAGTTTTTATATATACATAAAATCGGTTTGTTTATTGTTCATTTTGAATTCGTCAGAAAAAATTTAACTAACTGCTTTGTGGTAAATTTATGATAAATTTAACCAAAAAAGTGGTTTTAAAAAAAGTCTGTTACCTAGGTAACTTATAACAAACTGAGTTAGTTAACTAAGTTAGTTGTAGTTCAAACATCACTGAGGATGACGACTTTGTCCTTGAAACGCGTTTGACCATTAAATATGTTTTTGTGAGAATTGTGTTTACATCTGATGCTGGTAAACTTTTGTTTTTAAATACATATTTTATTCTTCCTTTATTTATTATTATCGAAAAACACCCCCATGGACTAGCCTTCTCCCATAAAATTTAAAAAGCCCCTTCTGTTTTGAGCTGGATATGCCCTTGCTACTAAAGTGTTAAGTTATACTAATTGAACTTCGCAAGACAAAATTTTGCGATAAAACTGGTTAAATTAAAACAAATACAAACACAGATATAGAAAAAAAGCAGAAGTTCAGGTCAAATATTTGTTTAACCTTTGAAGATTCATAAAAATAGGTGTAGTAAAAAGAACACCTAATTTAGTCAGATTCTATTTGGGTAAAGAATTTGCAAGTTTACAAATTTCAGTTTCCAAAACTCTACGACTGAATGGTAGTTTAATATTTAGAGATTCACTTGTATTAAGGGTTTAGTATGTGGACATACTTTTAAAATTAGTTTCCTCTTTAATAATGTAGTGTTAAAGAAATCAAAAGTTATTCATTAAACACTTAAAGCTAACAGGTAGTAAACCCCCCCGCTTAGTTTAGACTAAGTTTAACAAAAGAAGACTTGTTTCAGAAAATTGATGAAAATATTTGTCAGAATCGATGGGTCACAATAGATTTGACTGCGGTTTTTACAACTTCAAAAGCTTTACATGTTATTGGATTAATCTACAAAGTATTGACAAATTTAAACATTTGTTTCTTTGTGAAATAGTTACTGGTAGAACATTGTTTGGAGATAGTTTGTGATATACAAAATCCACTAAACGAATTACATATTTTCAAATTATAAATGTTAAACATTTTAAAACACAAATCCTCCCAGATACGTACAAATACTCGGCCAACGCACAGGAGTGTATAAGCACTGGTTTCTAACAATATAATATGTAATTATCTCCATGTTTGAAACAATATAAACCAAATAGATTACCTGCCAAAAACTGTTGTCTCGTCGGAGAACCGTAACTAAAACTTTTGAGCACTTACAATACAAAAACTGAAAAAACATTTTGGCAAAAACTATTACCCAATAAAAATATCACTAACACTTATCACAGCAAGACAAGTAAAAGTAAAAACGTAGATAAGCTGTGTTCCACTGTTACTTTCACCACTTGGCCCGCTTTGACCAGTCTTTAGGAGTCCAATGCAGACATTTTGGGTCAATTCGTATGCTACGTTTCTCCATCGCTGCCATGTGGCTGCTCACTGTCTCCCTATTAATTGTTATTATGTATTGTCCTTTGTAGTAATTTATTAAATTGAGGTTTTGTAATGTCGATATCACGTCTTCTTTTTTAATACTGGTCATCTCGCAGATTTCACTGAAAACATTCATAATTAGATTACACACCTTAAAGAAGAGTATACAAAAATTGATTTTTTAGTCTAATTTCACTATAAGGTAAGTTATTTTTATAAATATTGTGAGTATTTGTTAGTTACTAAACTTGTATTGCTAAAACAAATTTTTATTGAAATATGAATGGATTAACAATAACATATAACAAACTCTATTTTCTTGCACTCTATCCGGAAATTTACAAACTAAGAACTTGTCTATCTGTCCAAATGTGCCGCTAAGGATATATACTGTTTGTGTTGTGGGAAGAGTTAGCGCAATACACCAGTGGTGTACACGTGCTGAGATCATTGATGTATAAACACGCTGGATTCACACTGGGTGTATTGAATACGGTCCGGCAGGCCTAGCCGCTTCCCTCACCACCGGTGGGACAGTAACAACACGTGAAGCATTCAAAGCTAATGCAACGCCCACAAATGTTTTAATTTATTTGTTTCAGCTTCAACAACGGCACCAAACATTATTTGTAAAATAATCATTCTAATTTCTAAACAATATTTAATTTGTTATACAGTATGTAACACTTATTTTTATAGTAAACTAGTGAACCCAGCAATGCTTCGCTATTGCTTGATTTAATTTACAGGGTAGTTATTCCATTTCATGACATTGACTTAAGTAATTGACTTGCAAAATGGTTTTTATGCCACTTAAGAATATACTACACAAATTTAGATCTATAGTTTGTAAACCTTTATAGATAATACAGTAAACCTTTTGTTTGTTTTTACCTAATCTAAAAAAACTGATAGTTGTGATGAATTGTAAAAAACCTGATTCTAAATTAGCCCAATTGGTTGGAAATAAACGTGTTTTGGTTCATTGTAGGCCTAACCTAAAATGATGTTCAGTTTTAGATGCAAATCAGTTGTTTTATATATAATATGTAACAACCAATGTTTGAATTGAATTAAAATGTAGTAAGCATTTTTAGTTGATTTTTGTTTTTATTTACTTTAAGTTGGTCAATCTAACCTAAAAAGCTGTTGGTTTTGAAAAAATCATAAACTGATTACAAATTTGCTAGTAAAGTTGCTATGGTAATCAATGTAAACAAACATGTGTTACTAAGCATTTTTTACGAACAGCTGATTTTGTGCGCTATGGTCTTGAGTCCATACAAAAGAGGCTGTTTACTTTTTTCTAAATTTGAAACTTTTGCGGAAAACTTTTCAAATTTTTCTTTATATGAAAATCTAGTTCGGACTATTATGAACATTTTAAAACAAAAAATAGCCAAATTGGTTCAGCCGTTCTCAAGTGATGCACTTACAAAGGAACAGCAATTCATTTTTATTATATAGATTAAGAGTTTGTGTTTAAACTATTATTATTGTTGTTAGATAAGGATAAAGAAAAGTTTAGGGAAAAATAAACTGAACCAAAACCATAATGAAAAACATGATCTGTATTAGCATTTTAAACTGCATTTTATTTACATAAAAGTATAACTATACATTACACTTTAAACATTGTTAAATAAAACAAGTTTAGTAAGTTTTTGACGCACTCCAAGCTTTGTAAATGTAGCTCGCAATGTTTTGAAATGTTACAAAATTCCGTTAAAATGTATAATAATTTTATTTACTACTAGGGACTCGGCCCCTGATCGCTTCGCTCGCCAAACCCTGCAGTGACATATGGTAATGCCAATGCAAACTACAAAATCTCTAATTATGTTCATAATTTTAACATTTTTCCATTTTTAATTTTTAACCCCTTAAATTAAATAAAAATGGCGGCCGGACCGGTTCTCTCAGTGTAAGCTTTTTTCCAAAGCCAGTTTGTGGCTTAACTGTAAGTCGAATTTAAAAACTAATATTTTGCGGGTAGCAAATTAGATTTTCAACAAAATTGTATTCTTGATTTTTTTCCGTATCTCAAACGATAAGCTAACAAAATGACCGTAAACTTCAAATTTGTAAAAATAATCGTCCAAGTTTTTGTATTTCAACCATTTATTCAACACGTTTATTCTAAACCAATTCAAAAGTGTTCCATAGCTTTTTTGTAGATAAAGGTTCAAAGAACTCATACATGTCAGTTTTGCCAGTAAACAAAATGATTGAAGTAAAATTAACAAAGTTATTAGCTCAAGGAACAAGCATGTTTAGTAACGAAAGGAAAAAGTTCCACTTTAGGCTTATATAAAAAGTAGTAAACGTTTTTTGCAATTTTTTCATAAATGTAAAAAAGTTTCGTAATTTAGTTCTAAAGTAGAACTGTATAAAAATATTGATCAATTTCAAATTTTTTATTTTGAAAACACCAGTTTTTATGTTCCTACTACAAGACTGCTAACAAAACTAGGCCTGTTTTGAATAGTAATTTAGGAATACTACATCCTCTGCCCAAAAATTACATATTATTATTAAAAAGTGTAGAGGATAAATCAAAGAATTGAACTTGTACACAAAAACAACGTGTATCACTGTCCATCTATCATGCTGCCCACCGCGGGTCTAGCCCACCGGTGGAGGGGGAAGCTCCACGCCAGCTGGCTCGTTTCTCGAACCTTTCAGACTACTCAGCGCGCAATCCAGTGTGTTTATACATCGATGGCTGAGATAGAGTGCAAGAGAGTTATGGAGAGTTCTTAAATATAACAAATAAAGGACCCCCTTCAAACAGAATCTCAAATCACTCAGCCCAATGCTAAAAACAAAGTGGTTACAGGAAAACATGCTATTAGAACACAATAGTATGGAAAACAAACTATGGACAAAAAACTATGGAAAAATCAAAAGCCACTGTTCAGATTCCATAAATAAAAGGCGTTTCAGAAAAGATCAGACGAATTAATACGAAATTGTAGATTAGGACTGTGTTTAAAATTCTAAAACGATTAAGAATCGTGTTACTAAAGTGAGACAAAAAAATAATAATGTGGACAGTAAGGACATTGTTTATAATTTACCGTGCCAGTGTGGTAAAAAACGGGTCTCAGAGCATAAGAAATGCATTTCTGCTGGTGATTTTAATCCCTCGAAGATTGCTGAACACGTTATAGCTAATAACCGTGCTATTTGTTAGGACAAGAGGTCTATTTTACTTAAAGAGAATAATTGGAGAAAAGGGGTACTTAAACAAACAGCGATTTTGTCTGTAGGAAAAAACTGTATTTCTCAGCCTAGTTCAACTATTATTTACCCTTAATTTGATGAAATAAAGTAAATAGACTTTTTGACAGGCCTATTAAGGAAATTGATAAAGTAAACGTGGTGGGGGTTGTTCCTCGCAATGGCCATCAATCAAGCCCTCAGTTAACCAGTGTTAAGCGCTCTGAGAGGCTTATGCGTAGGACTTAGTTTTGTTTACACCTAAGACGCGAAGTGTTCACAATCTTCGCGAAACGTCATGTGTAATTTTAAAATATCGTCCACAGTACTGTGTGTGTTTTTGTGTGTATTGTGCGTGTTATTGTTTTGACGTGGAATACATTCCTAATATTGTTTTTTAAATTTGGACAACATATTTTTCAATCTATAAGGTGGGTGAAATCCATTATACATGTTTAACTAATATAAGATTCATAATTTACTATGATTAATCATATGATAAGTTTTAGTACAATTTTCTGCCAATCCTAACGTAACACTTAATTTTCTTATTGTTCTCTTTTCGTATCCATTATTTTCAGCTATCTTAAATATTGTGTTTAGTTCTTCTTGGTGTGGTTTCCTTTTTAACGGTAAACTATATAACGGTAAACTATATAATCTATTAATCATGAATCGAAAAGTGTTACGTTAGGATTGGCAGAAAATTGTACTAAAACTTATTTCATGGATCCTAGCAGATATAATTTGTATAATAATTAATCATATGATTAACATGTAGATTGGTGTTATAAATAATATTGGTAAAAAAACGAGTTTACAACTTACTTGATTGTAATCTGAGGCTTTTCATTGTCTCCTGTCGGTTTCATATTAACAAGAATGTCCAAAATCGTCTGCGCCCAATAGCTCCGATATGATAACAGACCCAAATCTGATAAAGGTTTCTCAGGTGATCCTGTTTTGCCTTCAAATTTTGAAAGCTCATAACCTGGAGCATAGAGTTTATGAAATGTTAACACAAATTCTTGAATAATGTAATTTAAATATTAAAAAAAAATTACAACAAATAAGTATTGTATATATACACTGTTAACAAATTACTTTCCAACACATGGGTTTTAACTGTTTTGTTCATGCCAGTATAACATTGTTTATCGCTGCAGTTTAGATACAGGCCGAAGCCAGGAATATTTTGGGGGGAGGGAATCTGGTCTGGACCGGGTTTTTGAATCTAAACCCTTTTAACAAGTTCACTGCTAAGGACGCACATGTGAGCTTGACAATGAACACTATGACAAGCGGCCGACGCACAGTGCATTGCACACCAACCCCCGTACTGGGAGTATTTTCAATACACAATGCATTCGTGTTTTGTTAGAGTAAAGTATTTTTATTGAACCTTCATAGTTTTCTTATTTAATAGATCAGATCAAGTTCACAAGAGAGTAAGGCTGTCTACTGCATCCATGTGTATTGTACGTTTTAGTTTAACCAAGTAAATCTAAATATCAGTATGCATACAATGCACAATGATGTAAAATACAGGATGTTGTTGGGTCCTCTGTTGTGTTGTCTATTTTATAATTTAGTTTGCACTTTTTAAACTTAGTATTAATTTTTACTACTAAATTTCGGGATTTGGGGGGGGGGGTTGACGGCTACGACCTTGAGTGACTCCCTACTCCACTTGAACACTTCACACCTGTGTTACGTAAACAGCGCGCTTATTCTGTTGTGTGTTTGTTTACCTACTGCTAATAGTACATTAATATATAAGACAACATTGATCTCATTTTTTTTTTTTTTAATTAATTTACATATTCCAATCTATCATCAAATCTATAACTCGATTCTTTCCCATTACACGCTTTTCAGTGATGTCTCAAAACAGTCAAATTGTAGTGAAAAAGGCCTAAAAGTGCAATTCCTACGATTGGTATTTTAAAAAATTTCCCCAGACACCCGATAAGTTTGAAACCCTGAGCTAATAACTCATCAGCCACCACTGGTTCACACTCTGCATCACTGCAAATTCTAAATAAACTTTTTACAAATTTTCATTGCAGTAATATTGTAGGCCTACTTTAGAAACATTGTCCATAAAGTTTTTCTCATACGGTAAAACTAGCCTTGTGCTAGGTTAGGAATTCACAAAGATACATTGAATGAACCCTGTTGGAGGCTTTCATGCCTGATAAAAGTAAACATACGATTTACTTTCAATACTTGTGGTACCCCAATCATATTTAATTAATTCTTTTGGAGGGATAACTCTATCATTAGATGTTGAATACCCCTCCGAACATAAATTAAAAGTACACACAGTCCAAATAAACTTTAGTGCGTACCACCAGAAAGGTTAGAATAAGATTTATACAAGAAAGTGTTCAAAAGTAAACCAGATGATTGAAGAAAGATAAACCATTCAATTATTAAGAATAAGTTTCAGTCATTTATATGAATGGATCCAGTCGTCCACAGCATCAACTCAGATGGAGGAGACTGCCGAGAAAGCAATTAGGAATAATCAATTCATACTTACTAAATTCTATTAAAAGTTTTCCATAGCCTTTCCTCTGATAAGGTGGCATGGTAAGTATACAGGCAACGTTGTAGTCCTCCGTTGATTCTTTTTCTTTAGAAAAATATCCAACAATATGAAACCCTCTGTCATCCAGATCTGTCATTACGTAGAAAAGGAATGGATCAGTGTCATAATAAAGGGTTTTGTGATCTAGAAACAGTTTCGCCAAGAGACACAAGTTTTGTGCATATACTTTATTCTTCCGTCCATCTATCTCAAAAAATGATATACTGCCGTTTCTATAGATCTCATTTCCTGGTGGGTGCCTTAAATTGCATTTTACCTATGGCAGAAACAAATAACACAAATAACTTTTCTATTCAAGTTTGCTTATAAATTACATGTTTTATGAACAGTATTTATAAATATTCTATATAGATCTAGTGCTTAGTATATGTAATTATATTAATTTATTTCAACAGAATAGTACAAAAATAAACATTGTTAAGTTAGGGGTTTCCCTAAACGAGAGCTGTTATGACTGTTCAGGGAAGCATTCCATGAATTACAGTATGGCCAGGAATTGGACAGGAAAACAAGCTTAGCCTAAAGCACGTTGTTTCAAATGAATTTCAGCATTGAACATTGTTTAAGCGTACTTAAAGGTTGTTCTTCCAACTACAGTGACAAATAATGAAAATCAAGGATGACTATAATTCATCAAGTATTTTAGTCATGACAAAGAGAACATTGGCCAGATATCAGTGAGGCATTATGGGTTTCTTTACGAGATACAGATTTGTAACGTACTATTCTAGCAATGGTTTATAATAATAAAGAATTTGTATCTAATTTATAAATGAATAAATTCGTTGTCTATAAATAAATGTTAATTTATCTAATTTCATAATAAATTAACTATGAAAACAGATTAAACGTTAATATATCATAACACACTTATGTAGTACAATTGATGTTTCAGCCTACATCACTGTCATGATAAAGTGTATTATCATAATTAATTATTCCACATATTATGTGGAAAGAAATAATAAAATAAAATTATTCTTTTCCCACATCTGATGAAACTGTAAAATACCTATACCAATAATGCATAAGACGTCTAATGCATGTCAAAGTTTGGAACCTTGAAGGCTTAGACAAAGCAAAATTCCAAACCATCATAAGTCAATACGAAACCATAATTTAATTATATTAATACAATTTCAAATAATTAGGATCTAATTTGCCCAAATGAGATTCACTGAATTTCAATGTGTGAGGGAATTAGTGTACATAAGTGGTAAACATTTAATACAATATGACAGAAATCATAAGTCACATTTTTCAACAAAATAGCTACGCCTACATTTCTGCCTCGATGTTAGACATACTTTGTTCAGCACAATTGCAATTTAATTTCTTTAACTGAATACAGTGGAGGCCCGCTATTACGAAAACAGGAGTAATTAAAAAGACGTTCGTAAAAAACGTACATTTATTGTTATACAAATAAGTTAAATAGAGACATACATAGAGCCTAAGCTTGATGAAAAAGAATGAAAAAAATTGGAATGAAAGCTGGTTTTGTTTCCTTCACGTTTTGTGGGAAGGGAGCTACCACAACAAGCGTCAGGTGACCCAACAGCTAGGCACTAGTAGTGTTGTTGCCAGCTACCGTTGCGTTCAATCCGTTTTTTCCTTCGATTTCGCTATTATAAAATATTCTTTATATGTAATAATAGATGTCTTTGTAAGCCCCACGTTGTTGGGCCAAAATTATAAAAGATACTTTATAACTTTATAATTGCTCCAAAGTTGGGCATCAAAATTATAAAATATTCTTGGATAATATTATTTTTGATTGAAAAAGCCAGCACGTTGAGGTGTCAAAATTATAAAATCTCTATAGATGTAATTTTTGAATAATACTAATCTCTCTAGTATTCAAAATTGGAAAAAACTATAATCTTGATATCTGAATTCGTTAACAATTTCCTGCTCCTTTTTTTATCAACCATACATAAGATATGTTAAAGTAGGTATGATAAATAATTTACTCATACACCATGAGTACAATTTGTTGGTAAGAATTGATTTATTTAAATTTACGAATTGAAAATATGCATTACATTCAGGTACAATAATCTGTTTTATGGAAGATTGATAATTTATGAGTTCTGTTAGCCTCGGTTAGAGTTCAGTTGGTGGGCACTTATAATTGTCTATATTTGGAATTATTTCTCTTAAATTGTTTCTATTAAATTATCTCGGGATAGGCACTCGGCTAGGTTTAATATATTCCTTGAGAAGTACGCAATATTACTTTACTGTTAAAATAATGTTCAGAACGCAAATCAAAAATGGCGGTTAATTTAAGAATATTTGTAAGGAAATGTTTGGATTGGTTTTGAAAAGGATTGAAAAGTTCTTTTATTCGGTGATTCAATGTTCATAGGTTTGTAGAACTAGAGTTTACCATTCTCTGTTACTTTATCGGCACTGATTCTGTTATTATTATGACTTAAAAATTGAAAAACGTTTTAACACACTGTACTACACATCTTTACACTTTAATGGCTAGGCGGGTTCTGTTCAAAAACGACGCCAACTTTCTTTGCTTCATCCAGCGTTGTATGGAATCGGGGTTCTCACTTCCTTTTTCGATGGGCAAGATGGCTTGTCATTTCTCCAGATTGGTTTGTGCAGGTAGTGTCCGAGTCCGTTGTCCTGGCAACGTATCACGTGGTTCTGACGTCAGTGCTGTTTTAATGGCGTCTCCCAACAAAATAGTTCATTTTTGATTGCAGTTTTTAATAATTATCTCTTTGAATTTGTAATTATTTCGGGGTTACCAGTTCGTTCTGATAATGTTATAATTATTACTAAATACTTATTACTTTGGATAGGATGATTTTAAATCGCGAAACGTATTAACTGACATTGGAATGTGGTTTGATATTTTACAGTAATATAACAGCTGTTCTTTATGTCCTATTTAGGCTTACTCATATCTTAATATTGTGATTTGCAAATCACTGATTTTTATAATTGCTTCTAATACTAAAGTCTATCTCTGTATAATTTTACAAAGTTTATAATCTAATTTGTGTTTGCTAATGTTCATTCTACAGATTATATTACGATTAACTATCGGTTCCCAATTTGAGTTGCCCAAGCCTATTTTGGTTGACAATCGTGTTTTGTATTTTCCATGTTTACAAATGGATTTCGGACTGTGTTTAATTATGCCATGTTATAAATAGCATGTGAGAATTTACTAATTTGTTTGTGATTATTAATAAATGTGAACCTAGTGTTTATTTATGGAATAATATTTAATAAAGGTAATGTTTTGATAGGAGGTTACATTTTGGTGAGGTTATACATGTTTCTAACTTAGCCTAGTTCTAGCTTATTTATCTTATTATGAACATACACTACTATAATTGGTTTTGAGATTTAAATACGTGATTATTAATTACATATTTGCATTTCTATTAATTATTAGGTTAGGCTATTTGACTTTAGGTGTTTTCTGAAAGGTTATGCTTTATCTAAGAATAGGCTTGTTCTTAACATTGGTTGGTTCCTTGGTCTATTCAGTAATTTAACGTTATCAACTTAGGCTATTCGGGTTTAATATTTTTGATGGGATTTGGTTCATTATACTATCTCAAAGGAATTTTGTTTTTCTCAATCTTTTTTCAAGACGATGCGGTACTAACAGGCAATCTGTGGAATGTCAAAATGGATAGTTCGAACAATCTATCCCTTACCTTCCGTTTTTAGAATAAAACGGAATCGTAACGCAATGGAAGGAAAAAACCGATGGTGTAAACCTACACTAAGGCGAGGTCAAGAGCATTTGCCGCGTCTCCGTGTGATACGAGTTGTTCAGTTTGAGCGTTCACCTCCTCTCTTTTCTCCGAAATAGAACTGACACTAGCAAATGTTCCCACTCTTAATTTACGCCTTAACAAGTCAATACGTTGATATTATTCATGTAATCCGCCTGTTCTGGTCCCAATTAGTTCGAAATAGTAGGGCTCTACTGTACTAGCAAACATGTATATTGGTCATTCGTAGACGTACAGAGTTTAACACTATTGCTATTCACAGACCGTCAACATATCACAAAGTAAAGTTATGTAAATTGACTTTATATTTTTATCTAAGAATTTCTCAAGTAAATTATTGGTGTAGAAGTAACTTGTGATTTATAATCTGAATTCAAGAAAATATTTGCATAGTTAAAAAGTTTAACGACAAACAACACACAATATTTAGTGAATTTTATAAATATATTTTTGAGCATTTCGGGACATGGTTTCACCAATTGTAAAGCAACTTGACTAACACAGACTAAGGAAAATATTGAAACGCTATTACATAAAGCTTAAAGAAACATAAATAAAGCGAGCAATATGACCGATTAAAAAAAGATCGTCTTAATACAATGAACCTTTGTTAAAAAGGTTGATCTATCGATCAAATATCGGTGGTACAGGTCACTGAATTACTGTCTATTTTCTTTTCTATGTTTTTAGTTTTTCTTTAATTTGATAGCAGTAACAAAAGTTGATTAGAAAATAATTTATAAGCTTCCTTCAACAGAATAGTATATTTCGCATCTAGGGCCGAAAATGAAGTTTTGCAAGCTTGAAACGATCGAGAGCTGCAAAACCCTTTCGGCCGTGGTGCGAACGCTATTTTTCACCACACTACACAATAAAATAAACACTATATATAATTAAAAAAGAATATTTATTTAGCACACATGAAAATGAAACTTTGAGGTTATAAACTAGCTAGCTATGGAAAGTACAGTTTTACCTCAGTTGCTAGGCAACGGTGAAAATAACAATTATGTGTGTGCCACTAGTCTGTCGGCAATACCTATTGAATCATTTGCCATATGGGCCTATTTCATAACGAAATTGTGTTGAGATACACGTTCATATTTTAATTGAATAAACGAACAGCTGACTTTACGGCCCT
>JAGFPH010000322.1:404203-420215 GCA_018207615.1 Philaenus spumarius | reverse complement strand
TAAATTAATTTATATAATAGTAACTACTCTAACCTGAGGATAAGGGGAGAAGTACCACGGCCGTATTCTGTGCAAACCTAATTCTATCATTTCTACATTCTTCATCCTGGTGACCACATCATCGTTGTGCGTCACCATAGAACCTGTTATCCTGGGAGCCGTCGTCACCGGTGCCTCTTGAGGTTCAGGCTGCAAAAAAGAGTCACATTAAAATGTATTCTTAATTATAATAATTTTATAACTAAGAAAACATTTGAGTACACCTATCTGGTACATTTTAAACAGACGTATTGTGAAATAAATTTGAATTGAATTAAAACTAAACTTTTATTCCTGTAAAATACAAACAGCAAAACAATATTTATTTTAAATTTAACAACAGCGTGTGCTCCTGATAAATGAATTTCCTACTTTAATAAAAACTATTTTTCAATATTTTTCTACTCAATATTACACCGAAAACTCAAAAGAAATTTCTTAATTTTAAAATAATAATTATTTCTCATCGGTTATTTTTTGCTATTTTTAAATATTAGAAAACAGCTGTTAGATTAGGATGCAAATAATTACATTTTTGCTTTCTAATTAAATGTTGATTAACCATCAAAAAAGCATATGTTCTTGTCACTAAATAGCCTAATGACAATTTAAAAATAGTAAATTTTGGCCTACACAAAATAAAAGGAAGAGACAATAATTCAAAAGAGCTAGTTACTCAGAAAGAGCGGTAGGAATTGGCTTTAAATTGTATGATGTAATATTTTGGCTAAATTCCAACAGTTTAAGTCAAGCAGTGTAGCGACTGTACAAAATTTCATCAAATTGTTTTAAATAAATAGATACACATTTAGATTGTTTTTATATTGATACAATAAATGTTGTGATGAGAATATATAGGCAACAATCGAGAAATATATATAGTTTGATGATGTGTATTGATAGAAGCAATAAAACATAAATATAATAACAAATCATTAATGCTGAAAGAATATGTATTTAAGTATGATCTGTACACTCACTGCACAATAGTTAGCTAGGATAACTGATTTGCTCTTAGGTGAACCCTGGATGCTGCTTACTCGACTGGGTGGCAAAGTTGTATGCTGAAAATAAATTATAAAACACAAACTATAAAACATACAACAAACAAACATAACATTTACAAATAGGTATGCAAAATGTTTAAACATGATTTAAAGAAATAGGCAGTATTAGCATTAGGGAAGTGGGAGGTCAGATGTTTGCTGTTGTCGCAATGAACAAAGTAGTTTGTTTGCTCCGATGAGCAGCCGTTGCCATCCTATTTATAAAGTATTAGATTTGGAACTAGGTATGTTTACAAAATTTCATCAATAAAATGCACAGGGGAATTATTATACACAGACTTAAACAAAGACCATAGGCAGAGGGGGGTCCAGGCCATGAGGTGAGTGATAAACCAACTAAGGTGGTCCCACGCGTCCACAAACTTTCTCTTTGCCACTGTGCATCCCCAAGTCAGTTTCATCACCTCACGGCCTGTAATTTCGATTTCTCTTTATGCAATTACATGAAAAAGAGGACGTATTCCATTTCGTTGCACGCTGTCTTATATTAAAGTTAATTGGAAGACGTTTCGGAAGTTTTCTATTGTCCAGGGATGATTTTGGGCAGTATCTGAATGGACGGGACAGGGCCTAGCTTAGGAAAATATGTCCAACAAGCATGGCAATATAGGTGGAGAATAATAAAATAATTTAATTAATTATTAATCACATATTCAGGAAAATTTATTGATTAAGTTGTCTGAGTGTCTGTAATATTGCTGAATTTATGAATGTATATCTGATTGTATTATTGTATACAGTAGGGTCCCGTTATTCCAAACTAATTGGGACCGGTCTAGCGGGACTTTGGAATAGGCGGATTTCATGAATAATATCTACGTATTGACTTGTTAAGGCGACGTTCTTGATGCGGCGTACGGCAGACGCGGCAAACGCTCTTGACTTTGCCTTATGCTACTTCGAACAACATGCTTCATCAACACCATCATGCGGCGATGGCGGAACATTGCATCTTCAAGTCGATTCAGTGCTCTTTGTCAGAAAAAAATCATTAACTACTTCTTAGAGTAGGTTTGCACCATCCGTTTTCTTCTAAAAACAGAAGGGAAGGGATAGGTCGTTTGAACTAACCATTTTGTCATCCAACAGACTGTCCGTTAGTACCGCATCGTCTTGAAAAATGGATTTCATCTTGTCTCAGTCATAAACAAGTAAAATTACATTGATACAGGTTGATGCCAGTAGTGAATAAATAAAGTGAATAATGGATTTCATCTTGTCTCAGTCATAAACAAGTGAAATTACATTGATACAGGTTGATGCCAGTAGTGAATAAATAAAGTGAATAATGAATGGATTTCATCTTGTCTCAGTCATAAACAAGTGAAACTACATTGATACAGGTTGATGCCAGTAGTGAATAAATAAATTGAATAGTGGATTTCATCCTGTTTCAGTCATAAACAAGTAAAATGACATTGGTACAGGTTGATGCCAGTAGTGAATAAATAAAGTGAATAGTGGATTTCATCAGTGTATTTTATTCCTTCATTAACACAATGTTCGACATCCAGAAAGTCGATGTTATGCCTCAAACATTAAATAAAATAAAATTACAAGTTTAAATAATATAATCAACTATATTTTAAAAACATTTGAGCTTACTTCATTATCAACAGATGGCATCTTTCTTTTTCTTGACATTTTCTTCTGTAACGCTGCTGCTAATACAGCACTTCCATTGACCAGTTCTGTATTTACAGGTGATGTGGGACGTGACGATGTGTTCGTTGTAGTTGCGGCTATCTTCTTCGGCGTACTAACTCCCGTCCCACTTGTCTGTCCGTCTCTTCTTGGAAATTGAACTTTTCTTGTGTCTAACCTGTCTTCTGTGACCCATTCGTCTAACCGTTTGTTGTCTATAAATTAGTATACATTAAACAATTATGTTTGTCAATAAACAAATTGAATATATTATAAAGATTTATTTTTTTGCTAAGTCTGACTATTAGTTATTGAAAATCTACAATCTTTATAAAATATGTTATCCATTACAAATGACGAAATGAGTTAGTCACTTCTAATTAAATTTATTTTTGTTTTTTATTTCACCTATACATTCTACGTCCTCAAAAATAAAATAGTTTATAATTCATCCATAAACATAAAAGGACAAACTAAAAGTACAATAGTTCTATTTAATGAAATTAGATAAAGCCATTAAAAACAACTGGATGAAAAATTACATATTATGACAAGAGTAAAAGCTGTATCAGAAATTATGGGTCTAGGTCAAAGAAAAGGTGGCAAAAATATTATTTTACCAGATAGACAGAATATAGGGTCTGTGGTGAATAAGCTTACGAATCTTGTATTTACAGTACTAAAACATATTTGGATGGTTTATAACTTAATACATTTTGTATTTACTCTTGAACTTTGACAGTTATAATTCACAGAAACATTAAATTTATAAAGAAAATAAAACCGCTCAATCCTACCTAACCTGTTGAAGAAATATTATATTTACATATCTAAATTATTTATACATTTTAATTGTACAGACCCAAATTATGTTTAAGTTAATTGATTCATTAATTGTTTTCTAATAGATTTAAACTACAATCTGAAAGGTAGTATTTTGTATAATTTAAAAATATTTGTACACTTACAGTCCACATAATGAACGTAATACATCTTTGCACCTCGAATGTCTTTCATACTGATGATTTCTGCTAAAGCTGAAAGCAAAAGATAGATTTTAATAATATGAATTTCATTATCATGCAAATATTTATAGTTACAAGTTTCATAAAAATTAATTTTCTTTTGTATTTGGTGGTTAATACAGGCTAACAAACATAAACTAAAAACATATAAACAAATATTCCTAAGTACCGGTAATTTATGGACCGATATTGACCAACTAAAGATAAACAATTACCATACACAAATTTTGAACCGTAACGGTCAAACCATTCCATTTTAAATTGCTTATTTACACTAGGCATGTTATTTTGTTAAAATCATTTTTGGTAATAGTAGGCCTAATATTATCCCAAAGGACTACCTGATTTCAAGAAGTAGATGGACCATTTTTTTTCAAAATATAAAAAGAACTAGCTATCATTTTATAATATATTTAGGATAAGATCTATTAGTTCGATAAAATATGAAAGGCCTATTTAGGAACCATTTAGCCAAACCATCCATATTATTACATTCAAAACAAAACCTTCTGTAATATCAATACTCTAAAAGTTTGCTGCATTACCAACATTCCCTTCTACAACATCCTTCCTATATTACAATACACTCTATAAAGTACTGTAGGCCTATTATCAACATTTAAATAGGCTTAAATAACTTTCTTTAACATACATTTTTACTTAGTATTATAGTTTTATCCCATTTAAAGTTCAATTATAAATTTGTTTAAATTTAAATAACACAATTATTCTAGTGTTAAAAATATTATACCTAGATATACACACAGAGGGCTACTTAAATATATACCTTTTAAACCTAGGCTATTTTATAACTTTACTTCCAAATATTTATAACTCACTTATCTCTTAGCAAAAGGTTAGGTTGCATTTTAACAGTAACTGTACAATAGGAAAGCTGAAAAAAGTATTTTCCACTTACAAAATATATTTATATAAAGCAATATTATATTCAATGTAGGCAGCAAGCATATCTGCACAATCACTAATAAGTTATACAATATTTAATAATAATAAAAGTTAAGTTTGATGATTTTAAATTAAATTAATCGTTGTATTTTGAGGCCTTAGTTATTAAGTTGATCAGGCCATTACAATTCAACACAAAATTTTTATAACGCATAACTTAAGTTAATTGCAGTATCAATGTTTTGTTATAATTTTACTATTGTTTGATGTAGGTACCAAAAATAGAGTAGAATAGATATACCGTAACATAGGTATATTTTGAATTTTTTTCCTCAGAATAAAAAAACTTACTTAAATTTCAGCCTTAGGGTAACCGCTTAGTGGAACAGCGATACAAGCTGTGATAGGCGCGAAAGGGCAAAGAGAGCTGTAGAGAAAAATTACACCGCATAGTACAGCGGAAATAGGAGCGACAATGGCAACACGTAAGTCCCATTTTTCCTCTGCCTTTGGTTGTGTTTACTTATGCCCACATGTTTTTTCTCTTTCAAATTGAATTTCATGTTAATGGAAATTCTTCATTGAAAATATGGCATGTTATGCAACAAAAAAAGAACCTTCGCCCGGGCAAGATGTACATAATTAGTGACATTTGTTTGTGCGTTTTTTGTGTTTTCGTGTTTCGTTAAATGTGTTTTACGATGATCTCACTAGTGAGAGAAATAGTTTTATTTAACTGTGTATTTTTATGGTGATATGAATTAATGTGACCAGAAGATGGAGCAACCCGAAACTGCAGTCGTCACATCAAGCAACATGATACAGGATTGAATAAGGTATACAGGTAAATTTATACCTATTTAACATATTTTGAAATTATCAAAGGCCTAAAACAAAAATGTGTTCATCCATATTTGAATTATTCTTTGCTAAACATAATTAAATCTACAATAATAAAATTCAACATTCATAATTTTGTAGTATGTTAGAAGTAACTTCCAAACAAACTTATTTGTACAAGTAATATCACTAATTCACACATGTTTAGTGACCAAACTCATTTTAACAGCACAGTTGTTTAAGATACAATGTTTAGATTATAGTCTGCTATAGGCTTACATTGTAGTTCAAAGATCATTGAAGATGGCAGCAATCGTGTTGAAAAACATGTTTTATCAATTAATAATGTATGTGTGTGAGGGGGGTAGAATTTGTAAAAATAATTCCATATTGCTCAACAAGCTCAAAACATACTGTCTTATTAATTAACAAACTTAGTGCATATGCATTCTTTGAAACTATAATGTTTTGTCAGCAACGTATGTTGTTTATGAAATTTAACTATATTATTAAATTTAAATTTGTTACTGTAGTTGTAAAATAAGTCTAATTCAAGAAGCAAATTGACTGTGTTCCCTAATAAATTTACATAAGATTGTGCAAACATAAAACCAAAATATCCAGATTCTAATTTCAAAATATAATAGGTTACTATGAGAGCGTAAAATTTGTTGATTATAGGCCTAGCACAATTTCATTATTTAGTGTAGCACAAATAAAACTATGTAGCATTGTTAAAATGTAAATGTATTATACAGTCATGTAAAAAACTAAATAAATACACAGTTATCATAAAAATTATTAATTGCAGACTTAAATATATATTCAAACCTTTAGTCAAAGTTATATTTTAATCAATCATATTAATTATTTGCTCTAAAACAAAGTTGTAGTAAATTAAAAGAATAAAACTTATTGTTTGTAGGATACAATAATCATGTATACTTACGCCAATCTTCTCCATTTCTCATTCTGACTGATAGACGACATCCTTCGGTTAGTGAGGCCTAAAAATATGCCAAAATTCATTTTAGGCTAAAATGCAGTACAAACATTTCACTTAAATAGCCTAAATATCACCATAGACATTATAGCCTAACCTCTACAATGATTGTTAATAAATGTTGTTTTGTTATTTAAACAAATCCATTCCTTAATAGTTAACTAGTTGCAACTTTAACAAGACACTATCCAAAAAGCACATACACACTTAATTTTGTTTTTGATTTTTTTAATCATAAAATCAGTGTAAATATATTTAGACGCTATGAAATATAACCTATATTTGCCTAGTTAGAAGCATGGAGGTTATATTTAAATGTATAATTCTCGTACCTAAATTCTTAGTATTACAAAACCGCTAATATTAAATTCATGAAATTTTATTATTTTAATGTTTTTAATTGAAAAACTTATCAAAAATTATTCCTATAATTGTTAATAAACATTAAAACATTGAGCTTTACATTAAGGTTTGGGAGGTTATGTTAGGTTATAATTTTAAACAATGATGGATTTTCATAAAAAAGCGAAATAAAAATTAACTCAAAATTTATTATAAACAACTAAATTAATACTACTTTACAGTTTTTAAGTCATAAAATGAAGCTGAGTTGTATATTTACCACAGAATCGCATATTGTTTCTCTACCCTCCAAATCGTCTGTCATAATTGTTAGGTTAGTTTATTGGTCAGCTGTTTCTTAAAAAATGGCGGTAGGTCGTGTACTGCCAAATAAATTTCGTGGTATTTTACTTCTATAACTACAAACAAAATCTAAGACTGTAGCTAATTCTTATCGAATATTATACTTTCAAAGTCTATAAATAATATAGAATCACTTTACCTGTCTCAGACATAAAAATTGCATTACTTACAGTCTTGCGACTCCACTTACAATACTTTTTTTCACAATAAGAGATTAAAAGGTAATTATTATATATATAGTAAAAAATCTGAAACATCATATAGTAGTTATCAATGTTAATTTTGACAGTTTTACACAAGTGCCTTACTGATCAGCCGGCATACTAAAAACACCAAGAGAGGAACTATTATAGTGAAATATCCAATATAACTAAGAGCATGCCATTCCAAAATAATAATATTGAAAAAAACGTTATCCGAAGTAGAGAAATTCAAATGGCTTAGTTTCTGACAGACAGGTGACAGCTGCTATATGAAGACTAAAGATTTGTGCCGATTTGTTTTGGTGTAACTCTGGTGTAACTGCAGATTGCAGAGTTTGATTTTCGGAATAATTTGCAGTTTCGTCAAAAGACATTGGGATTATGCGTATTTCAAAATTAGTGATATGTAATTCGCTCTAAAAACCGCCAGGTATTAAGATGATTTATATTGATTTTATGTTCAGAAAATAATGTAGAAAATGAAGCATAAAAATGAGTTGTGGTCGGCCAAAAACTATAATCTGTGACGAGATATTTGATGCAAATTTTGTACCTTCAGAAAAAGGTAAGTTTTCGGCATGGTAATAATTTTTATTGATATTTCTGTTTTTTAAATAGTTTATTATTTCATTTGCACATGTCAAATCAAACGTTGTTTTGTGCTGTTTTCAACTAGGCATAGGCCTAGTTCAATATCCCTGTTGTATAAAATTTCCTACCCAAACGTACAAAAATAAATTATTATGGTATATTACAACACGCCATATAGCGGCAGAGGAGCTATTACCTAAAAAAAAAAATCCTGAATTATTTAGGCCTACTTACAGTTATAGCACTTCCTGCAAAAAAGGTTGTCATCAGACAAGATATCAGCAGAGTCGTGTGTTGTAAATTAACACCTGCAACATTTTAAAAAGCTTAGGTTCACATAAGAACACCTCACACTTTTGCATTAACTTAGTCTCTAGTCGCAGTATGTTTCTCAACATTCAATAATATAATGTGCTTAGGTTGGCAGCACTCTTCTGTTTTGAAAAAAAGTCAGGTGTCCTAAAGTAAATTTACACCTTTTAGAATACCTCCACATTAGCATAAAATTACTATACGACACTCGGCTGATATTTTTGTAGACAACGACCTTGTTTTACATTCTACTGTTAAATGCAGGTAAACATACTGTGACTAAAGACTAGAACTTCAGGCAATTTGTTTTTTCTTCTTGCATTTCTGTTGACGTTGGGTCGTATAGTAAATTTCCGTCTTTCTTTAATCACGGTTGGGTTCGAACTTAAAGAGAGCATGAACATAAACTTACAGTCTCCAGTGACTTCAGTTTGTAAACACATATTGCCACACTTCTTACTTTAGTTTGTTGGTAGGCCTAGCACTTCTTACTTTCCTAAAAAACAAGAGGTGAAGGCACACAAACAATGGAAAACGCCATCGCTGGAGGAGCTGAACGCAGGTGAACCGGATTGGCAGCGAGGGGCCCGTTACAGTATATGCATTAGTTTTTCATCATATAAACTTGTCAAACATATTCAAACGATAAATATAAGCCTACAATTTGTTTTCATTAAATTTAAAAAAAAACTTCGGCTTAACTAATCTTAAGTTTTCTTTTCGTAACAGATACTAATTAGTTCTTTTTCTAATTTTTAAACTTGTCACAATTAGGCCTATATAAAAACATTAATATTAAAATTTATTTTTATTAAGTGAATCTCTATGTAATATTGTACCTTTCAACTTATGTATGCATATAACACTAACATACTCTAATAGTGATCTTTATTAAATTTGGCAACATTGTAATTACCTATATATCTTGCCTGTATTTCATTAAATGTTGTTGGAGTGGTTTAAGTGGTTAATGAAAATGATTGAACGTTAACTATGATAAATTCAGATTTTGTACTAGGCCCTATACTTCTTCTATAGGCCTATATGTAGTTTTAATGTTAATTAACTAATAATTTAATTAATTTCTATTATACTAGGCTATTAGTCTTTTTTGGTGCTTGTGCAAAGTGTAGTTTCTTTATCCAAAGTTATCCAAAATGGCTGAACATTAACCTACATTTTATACATATTTTCTCTCGTAAGTTCTATAATATTTGTCAGCGACTGTTCTGGTTTGTGTTTTTAGACTCTGTGGTATGTAAAATAAAATTTTACTTTACTTGCTCATTCTCATCAGCACTAATACCTATTTTAAAATGTTAGTAGACGTATAAGCAATTTTTTAGGGTTCCAGAATTGAAAAACCGTTAGCATACATTTAAGTACCTAATAAACTCGGTGAGTGCTGAATATCGTAGGCTTAGCTATGTTTCCAAAAAAAACTAGACAGCTGACCAGTATATAGGCCTACTTATATTCTTTGTAATTGTTTTTTAACAGATGGTGTAAATAATATATGCTATTCGGTATTTAGCTTTCTGAACTACAATCGTTATCGGTATATAACTCTGTATTTTGAAATTTAGGCTTTATTATTTTAGATTTTTGTAAAATCCACACAGTAAATTTATATCTTAACAATTTTTATAATAGATATTATACAGACCAATATAATATAAAAGGCTTTACAATCTGTATATCTATTAAATACAACGAAGGCCTATAAAGTTTTTTTTTTACTATGAGTTCCATTAATAATTTCAACAAATTTTAATAATATTTAGTTGTTATATAGTTTTGTCGTGTTTTCTAATACAATTGAAAATTATAAGATATCAAAGAATAAAATACTGGAGTTATTCTGTAAATTACATCAAATTTAGGGCGGAGTTATAATATATGCTTGAATATTGAGATTGTGGCAGATGATTACCGATTTTAGGATTCATAAACCAAAATACAGTATAGCAAACGTTATGATGAAAAATTATGAGGAAATTGAATAGCGGTCGTCTTTCTAGATAGTTATAAATCAATTTGTTTTCTTCCATATAGGCTACCTATTTATATTTTTTGTTCCTGGGGTAATTTATAATTCTGCTTTGTTATCATAAATTGCATAAGTTTATTAAATTCTTTTTGCCTCATTGTTAAAATTCATGGGAAATTACTAAAACTATAAACAACTATTTCATAAGTTCTTATTTCAAATTTTTGCTACTTGATCCTAGGTCAAAATTATAGAACACAACCCCTGAGTTGTAGGTGTAATCTGTGATTTCGTCAAATTTAATTATGAATTTTATATAGACCTTTTGAGAGTCAAAGTGCAAATTAAACCTAATATGTTGGTATTGGGGAATTAAAACTTATCCAATAAATGGTACCAGGAACTGGTAGCCTAGGCCTACTTACTTTCTCACAAACATATTCAAATTATTAAACAGATTCATTGTGACTTCATAATTGTAGGTGGGGTAGGAGAGGTGTAGGTCAAGAGGCATCTATACAGGCCTACTTGACATGTCTGGTGCAAATTTGTTCGAAATCGATTGAATAGTTTTCGCTCTAGCTTTGTATACATACAGACAGACAGTTTGTAAAAAACATTTTTTTTTTTTTTTTGACTCAGGGGTCCCAAAACGGATATTTCCACAAAAATCTCAACATCAATTTTGTTTGTGATCACTTTCTCTATACGGTACTATAATAGTATAATGAGAAAGTAAAGAGTGCATATTGTACACACTGTCGTTTCATATACCCACGTGTCTTGCAAAATAATAGAGATTTTATATGCGTTGTTACTGTATAAGTTCAAATTAGAAAAACGAATATTTGGAACCTATTTCATTACACTTCCTCTAAAACATAAAAATACAGTATATTTATATAAATTATAAAACTGAAATGATTTAAAATATGTCGCTTTATATTGCATCTCTAGTACTCTGATTGGTTTGTGTTTGGACAATCTGAACATTAAAATTAAAGTTGTCAGATAATACTATAGCATTGTTGTATACTACTGTAGCACTATTATTCAATTTGGTTAACTTCAGTCAAGCACAAATTTTTAATCTACACTACCTGGATGTTTAATTGTATAGCCTAGGCCTATCGGTAACTAAATGGATTAAACTAACATTTAAAATGTTATATAAGTTTCAATGAATTTAAACTGCAATTAAAACTAGCATTGGTTTTAAGATGCTAAATCAATACTTCATAACTTTAGTCAGACATAAACTTCCTGAGATTAACAAATCAAAAATAAAAGTAGTATTCCTATATGTAGTAAAAAGTTATAGTACCGGTAATTTAATATTAATACTTATTGTGGATTAATATTTAGCGCATTCTGTTTTAGCTATTTATTTCTAATGATAGGCTACTAATAAAGATGTGCAGGGATACAGTAGGGATAGTGCAGCAGCTGAGGGTGGGAAAAAGCAGGCTAGTGGTAGATCAATAATACCCCACCTCACCCCCTTGTCTTACTTGCAGATTTGCTACTGCTACTGCTTTCATACTGGACATTAATTGATTCATGAATAAATAAATGCTGGTTAGCAAAGGCTACCACTAAATAGATAGGCAGAATTATTAATAATACGTTCTACCTGTTTTAAACTTTTGTCAGCTTTATTTAAAAACTTGCTTAATTCTTTTTAGACAAAATACACTTGTATGGCAAGGGTCAACATCTACTAACAACAAATTCAAATATAAAGGCATTACTAAGCAATGGCATAGACACACTATTAACATATATAATATTATATTAATAATAATAAATATAATAAAACCTGTTTTCTTTCTTTTTAAAGTGTTTGCCAGTTGGAAGAGTATAGACAGGGAGGGAAATAATAAAAGGATACTGGCTAAAACTAAGCAGTATTTGTTCAAATTGATTCTCTTTCGAATTTTATTTCTTAGACGATCTGATTTCAGTTGAAAGTAATCTTTATTGGATATGAAACAACATCCTTAGAATATGTTGAATGAAATACATCCGTTCCAAAGCCTGTTTCTCTCATTCCTTCGATGTATGAATATACGTGTGACTGTTGTTTATAAATAGTTAATTCTTTTACTTCAATAAATATGTTTAAATTAGGCTATTTTATTTTGTAAAGTTTAAAAACTGTTTTAGGCCATTTTAGGATTTTTCTTTTTTAATTTTTGTGTTTTATATAAATTTGTCTTTGTCTTTATTGTGTACTTTTATTTTGTTTTAGGCTTAAGAGTGTCAATATCTATAGAAAATTCTAATTATGTATGGGTTAAGTGTAACAGAGGACGTGATGGTCCTAACTTCACCCGAAATAAAGACTGTTCTCTCTCTCTCTCTCTCTTCACCTTTGGTGACTAACCTACATTTATTAATATCAATATTTTATAAATTGTCTTTGTTTTGCAGATATTTTAGACTATGCGTTTAAAATAGGAATAAATCCTACTACAGAGAAACATTTACTTTCTATTGCCAAAGATGGACTTATGCAACCTTTACCAAAAGATTGGAAACCATGGTAAGGACAAAGCATTCTATCTTTAGGCAGTCTTGTTAGTACAGTAAGACCTCGATAATCCGGCACTCGATAGTCCGGCAGACCCAATAGTTCGGTATCCATCATCTTGAAAATTGGCAGTTTTTGTAAGTTATTGAGTGATTTAGGCCCGGTCTACACTGTCTATTGGCTCCGCATCCGTCAAAAACAGTGTGTAAAAATCTAGCTCAATAAACTTGTCCAAAACAAACATTTCAATCAACATTTCTCCTAAAAATCGAACCGATTCAAAACAATGTGCTCTCGTCGTCCTTTAAAAACGTTCCCGGTTAAAGGGACCGTTTAACACTTTTGTTGCTGACAGTATTTTGTTGAACGTATTCCACTTAATGAAGATTATTTGAACTATTTGAAGTCTTTGTAAAAAGATACATTGAATTTATTATAAATAGTTCTTATAAAATCGATTTAAAACCGCTTTGCACGGTTTTTAAGTGAAAGGATTCGAAGAATTTGTGACTGGCTGGAGTAAAAATAGCAAACCCCCACCACGTACTGACTAACGGCAAGCCAACAATAAAGGAAAATGGAGCCGTCCCTACCTGAGGCCCATCAGTTAGTGGCAATCTCTCTACGCAGTTATTGATACGTAGTTTCAACGTGTACCGGTAATAATTTACGTTTTTTAAGGAACATAATTTTTAGTTCAGTTTTTATTTTATGTATTGTAATGTTTTTGTTTGTGTGTTGTAACAACTCTTTAACAACCCAATAATAATAATATATATGTAAATATAGTACATGCGAGTTTATTCCCTGTTTAAACCATTTTAAAGGAAGACCTCGATAATCCGGCATCACCGGATCCCCGAGCGTGCCGGATTATCGAGGTCCTACTGTAGTGGGATGTAATATATAGATAATAGTGACAAACACTATCAAGAAGGCTTTGTAGCATTCAGTATACCCGACTTACTTCTTGTAATATAATCTTTGTTATGTTGCAGGGTACACTGTACGGGCACAATTGTTATATAAATAATATTACATAGCCTAAATTTATGTTAAACTTTGTCCATATAGCCTAATATATAAACTCAAATAATATTCTTTTATACACACACAAAAACTAAACATGGTTTAGTTTAATAATTTGTAAAGAGTGATTTGGCGTAAGTACCCTAAATGTAGATAAAAATCTTGTCACTAGTTATAATAATGTTAATCTTATGGAATTAACAAATTGTTAACAAATTACATTCATTTTAACAAGAAATAATTAGTTTTATATTAAAAAACAACTACGGTCTTACTAAGCTTTTATTCCTTTAAAATACAAACTGTAATAGAATATTTATTTTAAATTTGTATATACCAATTGCATAAAATAGTACGTAAATTGTCACAATTTAGTATTATTCAATACATGTTTCTTATTTTTTTAACACAATAGGCTACATTAATATTTCTCTACCCAATGTTACTAAACTACACCGAAAACTAATTTCTTAACCCTTTGCGCTCAGTTGGCCAGTCATACTGGCCACGTCCTTGTCTTCCTCAAGCGCGGAATTGTTTCTTCATGAGTTGTCTCTGCCGATTGTGTGTCCAGTACTACTGGCCGCTCCCCTCTCCGTGTCATCTCGGCAGCCAACATAGCAGTTTCTTCCCACCAGGTCAGAATTATTTTGACCACCGACTGCGATTTTTTCAGAGGGTAGGCCTATTTAAATTTAAAAAAACATTACCCATTCCATTTTAACAATTATTTTATTAATTTACAAAAACAAATAAGATGCTGAACTAAACAAAATTATATGTTTAAAGTTAAAGTGAAAATAATGCCTAATTAACTAATTAGTTACCCGTATACAAAAAGTATTTTTATTTTAACACATTTTAAATTTTTGTACACTGTGATATTTTTCGAAACATTCACCGATATGGAGTCTGGGATTATTAAGTCGTCTATCGCTACAAACAGAACAGTATTTTGTTTTGCCACCCAGCAGTTGATAGGGCAGGTGCCACTTGCTATTTAGTCTTTCATCACAACAAAACACAAAAATATATTGTGCTGTTGGCCTTCCGAGCGTTTGACAGTTTTTATCTTGGCAGAAACAACTGATGTGGAATTAAATCCGAGTTGTACAACTGGCCACCCGTCCAATAAAGACAACTAATACATATTCTATCCGATCGCAGAGGGTTAACTAATTTTAAAATTCTTATTGGTTATTTTTGCTAATATTTAGTTTAAATGTTAAGAAACAGCTGTTAGGTGAATACTCAAAAATCACATGTTTGCTTTTTAATAAAATCACATATATTATTTCTCAAGGCCATTTTTTTGTCGGTATGCCATAACTTCATTAATAGGTACATCATCAAATTACATGAATGAGGCATCATTTTAAAGCTTTCCTTAACCGCTACACCGGAAAAATATACAAAATACAATTATAAGAAAAAAAAAGAAAAAAATAAAGAATCCGAAAGTAACAGTGATGTAAGGAGTAAGTTGTAGGGATATTTTCCTGGCGTTGGCAACACTGATGATAACAATACCCAGCTGGAAAGCTGCCGTTACGCCACTACATTGCTATTTACATTGACGCACTATACGATACTAAATATACGGTGTGTACTTTAATTAGAGTTCGCGCAACCGAGTTGGTTTGCCGTGCGGCACGTAAACTTTACTCGAAGCTGACGCAACAAAAACTTACAAGCTTTTTCCCCAAAAAGTAGACAAACCCTGTACAGTCCACAAATGTGTTTTTTGTTGTATTGTGACGAGTAAAAGTGTTTTTCTTCCTAATAAATTAAAATATTGTAAGTATACAGTGTATTTTCATTTTTTGATGTTTTATGCTCTTTCTCCGGCTAACACGGATTTTCGTTAAGTCGAAGGGCCGGGGTCCTGGCTGGTCTGACTTAACGAGGTTGTACTGTATTAATAAAAAAATTTGGAAAACGATTGACCCTAAAGGCCATCCCTGTAACTTCCCGCTAAGTTTAATTACAAAAGTATGATGAAAGTTTGATAAACACTATTTTTGGAAATTTTGAACTGCCATAACTTTTGAATGAATCAACCGATTTTTATGTGATTTGCGGCAATCGATGCAGTTTTTTAAGTCCATTGAAAGAATCAACAACA
>JAGFPH010000322.1:368163-389203 GCA_018207615.1 Philaenus spumarius | reverse complement strand
AATCATAGATGTAAAATACAGTCATATAATATAAAAATATACAGTGTTGAATATATTAATAGTAAAGCAATACAAAAGCTGGCATACGACGAAAACCGTGTCTGAAAACAACAATAAACAATAACAATAAATAAGAAACTCACAGCAATAATAATCAAGTGAAAACATAAAAAAACAGTATAATGTGATGGTAGAATATATAAGGTGAGGTGGACGAGTCCATTGTGACTAGCCTCCCCTGTTCTCATCTTTATGGAAAGCAATCTTTCATACTTCCGTCTTCTTCCTTCTTCACAAGATGGCTATAGACTGCTTGGGCAGACAGTAACATAGCTCTACAAAAAATGTGATTATACGTGATATATCATCCGAGTTAAGCAAAGTAAATTACTTCAAAAGTATAAACGTGAGTTCGGAAAACGTGAGTACAAAATGACTTCAAAATTAAACAAGTACTTTGGACGATATTAGTGGATATAAAAAGTCGCCACGAGGCCTGTACAACGTTGTGTGCGAATAAGTGAAAAGTGCATCTTTTGAACAGGAAAAATGAGCAAGTATTGCTAAATTTATATATTGTTTTAAGAGCTCAGACATGCCTTTCTATTCAGATAGCTTCAAATATAATTTAAATTCAAAATCTCATGAGATATTAGTAAAATGAATTAGACCCTAGTTACATGCCATTTTTTAAAATTGATTTGCAGATAAATAAATTTTCAAGCGTCTTTAGTTTTTTAAGATTTTAGATTAATAATAATATGAGCTGTATATATAAATTTATAATGTGTAGATTTCAAACAAGTATGATTGAATAAATCAAAAGTGTACCACTATCAGATGTCTTTTGGGTCAAGTTTATTACATCCTTGTGTCTTTCAAAGTACTACCATACAATTAGAACCTACCCTTATTGAAATTAAACATTAAATTAAAGTAAAGTTAAAGTATAGCCTAGCATCATTCGGATGTTAGAACATTTTTTGTAAAAATAGAAGTCTAGAGTATTTTTTATGTTTTTTAATTTTTTTGTCGACTTCTTATATTAAATAAATTCACTAAATTAAATTTTTGTAACCAAGCAAGTTACAAATGGCGCCCAACGTGGGGCAGGGATTGTTGGTACGAAACGGAGACTTAGGTGTATTTAGGCTGGCTTTGGAGCGTCTGATAGTGGTCACCTAACCTAAAAATTTTTGCAAAGAATATAAATCACTATAAAATAATGGCTGAGACAATGGATAGTGCAGGCTTAGATGATTCTGGCTTAGAGTTAAGCCAAAACATGAATTTAAGTGATATTTCTATGGAGGCGGTAAATGAAGCTGGGCCTATTAAAACAGAAGTAGGCCTAGACCAAAATACAGTAGTGTATGAAAGTACAGAAAAGGATAGGCCTATGGTAAACAAGGCGAATAATGAATTAGATAAATTAATGAGTTTTTTAATAAAAAGATTTGACGATAATGATGAAAAAATTCATGGCCTAAATGTAAAATTTCAAGATAGCCTAAACAAAAGATTTGATCAAAATGACGTTAAATTAGACAACTTTCAGCAAGAAAATAGAAAATTTCTGGTAGATTTAAATGCAAAGTTTAGTAAATTGGAGCAAGATTTAGTAGTAGTGAATAAGAAATACGATGATGTAAGGGTGGAAAATGATGAAAAGTTAAAAGGGCTTTCTGAAAAAATGGATATTAAGTTAAAAGGGGTAGATGAGAAAATTGTTGAAATTAATTTGGAAGTTAAAAACAATCTTGCTCAAATTACAGACAACTTTGCACAAGTGAATAAAGAAATAACTGAAATAAACAAAAATAGTTTTGAAATTGAAAATAAAATTGCTGAGGCAAATGATAAATTAACAAATGAAATAGTAAAGGCTGATATAAGTGTAAATTTTAAATTTAAAGAAGTAAATAAAGATATTGAACAAGTAAAAGTAAATGTAAAAGATTTTGAAAACAAAGTTGATTTAAAATTTAAAAATGTCAATGATACTCTAGAATCATTTAAGAATGATGTAGAGGTTAGGTTAGAGAATAGGCAAGTACTAATAACAAGCGATTTTAAAAACGAAACAATTGTTCCGGAATTTTTTAATGAAAAAAGGGAACCACACCCTAAAATATTTGTAAATGCACTAGAAATTTTCAATCAGTACAAGACTGAAAGGTGGGAGTTAAAATTAGCATTAATGAGAAAATACTTTAAAAATGAAGCGGCCATATGGTTTGAAGTTCATAATGCAGAATGGAACAATTTTTCTGATTTTAAGAGAGCTTTTTTGGATAGATTCTGGTCTCAAGAAAAACAAGAGAACCTGAGAGTAAAAATTATGTTAGGAAAAGACTATGTAGGTCAAAATAGAGACGTACATAATTATGTCATTCGTTTGTATCATCAAACACAATTTCTAGATCCACCCATGCCTATGGAAACTTTTACGAGGCATATAGTAAAACAATTACCTAATGATTTAAGATTGGTACTTTTAGCAGCAATGCCAGAGAATTTGTGTAAATTAGAAAAGGTTATAATGGACTGGCAAGAAAGTCAGAAATATAATAATGAAAATAGACAAAATGGAAACAATCAAGAAGGGAATGTTTTTTGTAGGGATTTTAACCAAAATAGGCCACAACATCAACAGTTTAGGCAACAATTTAATCAAAGTAGACCAATGTACAATCAAAACAAGCCACCCTTTCAACATCATAGGCCACAATATGACCAACAGAGGGATCAATTTAATCAAAGTAGGCCTACATTTAACGCAAACAATAATGGCAATAGATTTGAAAACAGACAAAATGGTTTTCAGTTCAACAGACAAAATGGACAACAGTATAGGCCACCATTTAATGCAAACAATCAAATAACAAATAATAATAATCAACAAAATAGTCAAAATCAACAGAATAGGGGAAACGAGCACAGGCAATAATACGGACGGCTGGTGTTGTACTGCCTGAACAAGCTAGGCCGAAATTATTAGTTAATAATAATAATAAGAATGCAATTTTGAAAACACATATACTCACTACAAATGATAAAATTGATATTGGCAATGTAGATTTAGAAGACAATAGTATGTTAATAGATGAAAATAGTTTTACAGAAATAAAAACAAAACCAGTAAAAGGTGAAATCATTGAAATAGAAATAGAGGCATATAGTAAAAAATACAAATGTATAGTAGACTCAGGTTCTGAAATAACAGTGGTAAATGAAAGCATTTATCAAGAATTGTTAGATTTAAGTGAAAATAAGATTATGGAGTTGCCAGTATCAAATTTATTAGTTATGAGTGTGACAGGAACACGAAGTAAACGAATTTCAAAACAAGCCTATTTAGAAATAACATTAGAGGGAAAGAAAATAATGGTAAATTTTTTGGTAGTAAGTGGGTTAAATTTAGATTTCATAATTGGGTGTGACTTTTTGGAGGAAAACAAAGCCAAACTGGACTTTGAAAATAAAGTAATAAAATTTAAAATTGAAAATTCAGAAATAACAACAAAATTTATAAATAAAAAGAAAAGTGTGTATATGTGTGGTTTGAAATTATATAAAAATAATGAGATAAGTGTTTTTGATAATGGTGATGTAGCCGACAATGTAGAAGCACAGATAGATGATACGGTGTATTCTTTTTATAATGAGGTGTTGCATACAGACAATGAATTTCAAAATTTAAATGTAGAGTCAAAATGGGAATCAAATTTAAATACAGTAATTGGGGAGACAAATTTAAATTGTCAAGAAAGAAATAGACTGAGGGGGTTATTAGAAAACTACAGGGAAATTTTTTCAGACAAACCAGGGAAAATTTTGGACTTCAGTGCTAAACTAAATATTAATCAAAATGAAAAATTCATAAATAGGTCTTATGCTGTTCCGCATTCGAAAAGAGATGCTGTACAACAGGAAATTGAAAGAATGATGGCAAATGACATTTTAGAAAATTCAAGCAGTCCTTATTCGAATCCTTTAGTTTGCGTCATAAAAAAGGACGGCTCAGTTAGATTATGTCTTGACGCAAGACAAGTAAATAAATTAATTATACCTGACAGGGAAGCTCCTGAGAACATTGATGACTTGTTACAAAGATTTGAGGGGGTAAATTATATTAGCAGTATAGATTTAGTTAGTGGGTTTTGGCAGATTGGGTTAGACAAAGAGTCTAGAAAATATGTAGCTTTCACTTTTAATGGGAGGAACTTGCAATTTAAAAGATTGCCATTTGGACTAAATATAAGCACATCGATGTTCAAAAAAGGACTTAGTCATGTCATGGGAGTAGAAGTTCAATCATTTGCTATCATTTATGTTGACGACATCTGCATAGCATCTAAGACATTTGATGAACACATTGAACATTTAAGTAAACTTTTTGACCGTTTGAGACAGTTCAATGTTACGATTAAACTCAGTAAATCTAGCTTTTGCAAAAGGGAAATAAATTTTTTAGGATACACAATTTCAAATCAGGGGATAACAGCAGACAAAGAAAAAATTAAAGTAATAGAGTCGTTTCCAGAACCAAGGAACTTGAAACAACTTCAAAGTTTTTTGGGACTGTGTAACTACTACAGAAAATTTAGAGAAGGTTATGCAGAGTTGACAGCACAATTTCGGCATTTATTAGGTAGTAATGGCAGACAGAAAAAACAATGGGTCTGGACTCAAAGAGATAGATTTATTTTTGAAAAAATAAAAGAAGAATTTTTGAAAACTGTTATGTTAAGACATCCTAATTTTAGTAAAGAATTCTACATGAGTACGGATGCGTCAGATATTGCTTTAGGTGTTGTGCTATACCAAATAGATGAAAATAATGATAAAATGGTGGTGGCTTTTGCAAGCAGAAGCTTACAAGAATTTGAATTAAGATACACGATTACTGAAAAAGAACTGTTGAGTATCATATTTGGTTGTAGAAAATTCAGAGTCTAGTCCCACAATCGACAGATAATCGAGGTGCTACTGTAATTCAAGCTAATTGGAGCTGAGGTCACCCACAATTATAAATTAGGTAACATTTTTAGGTGTGTAAAGTTTTAATGTGTAAAAAATTAGGTTAAACATTTAAATACATGTTCTATGTACAGTAAATTAACAAACTGCATTACAGTAAGTTGACTCACGTATACACAATGCAAAGCTCCAAACAACACTGGAACTGTGGGGGGGGGGGCAACTGTCTGATCGCAACTACGTAATTGTCTCACCAGACTATTTAATTGGTTTATCCCGTGCTTTTGTATTGTCCGAACACTTTCCCAGCAAGGTCATGGGTTTATAGATGGATTTAGCAAGAGAGAAGGAGATAGTGGCGAGGGAGGGCATACTACTTCCCCTTCCCCCTCGCACTACCACTTTGTCACTTTCCTGTAATGTGGCAAACTAAGCCGGTCCTCTTCCTGCATAGTTTTTTTGTTTTTTCTCACCGGCTGGCATTTTTCTCTTGACTAATATTTGTTTATTACCAGCCATGTTCATTACAATGTCCACTCGAATTATTATTATTGAACGATAATACAATGGTTAAATTAATTACAATAAAACAATGTTAACGGGAATATTAAAAGAATATTATAACTATAGGCATTGTTACTTTGTGTAATTAGAAAACAACTTTTTACACAAAGCAGACTTCTGATTTAAACTTTGAGCAATAGGTTCTCTTGCAACCTAAAAAGAAATGGCATTGTTGTCGTTATGCCTAAACTTAATTAAATATATTTGAAGTAGAGGTATTATTTTCCTAAACACTACGTCTAAAACCTGGATTTGGTTTTACACATACATATATACATTCTACACATTATTTTTGATATTTTTCCATTAAACTTTATAAATTATGCATTTTTGGTTCTATTTGATTTCATAATTTTTAACTTTAAGAATTTATTTCTTGAAATGTTTTACATTTAATTTGAATGAAACCAGTACCATTTATGCATCTCTTTATTATCTATTTGTTTGTTCATTATATGATATACAGTTTTCTTGTAGTTATTCAATACCTTGTCAAGAATAAACTTTTGACACAATTTTCAACTAGAAATTATGAATATCTTTTATTGAATTTAATGGTTTTCTTAGATTTTATTAGTTCTCTTACATATTTACATATTATCACAAAACGTAGAACTCGCACAATGAAATAAGAATGAATGAGTTGAGCTGCTGAGATCTGAAAAGAGGAGATGGATGGGGTTGTGCCTGCGCACAAGGTGCTCGGTGGTGGGGAACCTTCACCTACCTCTCCTACATGCGCACGATTTTCCGCGCCGTTAAATAAATCTATCACTATAGTTACAAACAGCACACAACTGACACTGTATAGCATGTGAATTCTTCCTTAGAAAAGCTAGCAGTATTGGTATAGTTGAACCCCCTCTGCCAACTTTGATGGGATCCGCCGGAGATTACGTTTTACGTGTGAAAAAAATACGAAGTTTGTTTATTTTGTGGTTTGATTCTGATTAGGGAGAAAGTAGGCGGCCTGACATCAGAGGAAAGGGGGAATTCTAACAATTTTCGGGTTCTGAGAAAACTGAATTCAAAGTTTGACATTGATATTTTGTAGATTTATGACGTTACAACCGAGTGGTTAAAATATTTATTGACGCTAAAACAGGGGTTTATAATAACGTAAAAGATAACCATTTGACCAGATCTAAAAAAACTTACACTATATCCGAGTTGACTCATTAGCCGAGGCCGTTAAAACCAAGTTCAACTGTAATTGGGTTCGTAAAAGTAGTCTCTTGAATTCAGTTTTGCTTGCGAGTTGGATATGAAGAATTAGTTTAAAAGTTAGCCGTATGTTTTAGCCTAAATGACACTGTAGTGTTAATTTTATTATATGAAATCTGCACATAAAGTAAGTATCTGTACCACTGATTTTAATGTTCGTATCTTTTCAAATCCTCTCGCACACTAGTGACCCCGTAATACATTGGAAGTTATATTATTTTGGGTGTTACATGTATAAACATCAATATTACAATTTGTTTAGGCTTTTAAATTTAAAGTAGCCTACTATTACTTCTAGATTGTACATTTTTTTAACTCTGCAAAAATCTTAATGGCCTAAACAATCTCTTGTAAACTATCCATCAGACTTTTTAAAATGGTATCAATCGATTAAATTTAACATGTGCGTAAACATTGGCTATACAATTTAAAATGGGGTAGGATGAGCAATCTGGTCTGTGCTTAAAACATAAACAGTTTAAACCTATAGTACGGAGTTAAACACTTCCTCCTGCACACTCGGAGACAGTGAGAGGTACTGTAAAAACAACACTTATTTATATGTTATTCGTTAATCTTTGGGAAGCATCACTTACGAATCTTAATTATCAAAAATTACAAATATATCACAGTAATAAACTTACATTACTTGATATATATCTTATCTAGATTATGTATGGTAAAATAATTAAAGACACAATTAGCAGTAAAAGAAATCTGGATTCTTTAATCAACAAGTAAAAGAATTATATTCAACATTAATTAAGATCGTTTCGACATAAAATACCTATTATAAGTTTATTTATAGTTCAATAAATATTGTTCGTTACTGTTGATTGATTAAATAAAACAAGCAAACTTTATCTCGGTGGGGTTAGTGCCGTCTTTTCCCAAGTTTAATTTGATATCTTAATGGAAGAACTAACTATTATAACACATAGTTTTATTATTAGAAACAAAAGGTGAATGAAATAGTAAATCGTTATTAGTAAGTAGGAAATTGGTATGAGATAGTTATGGGTGAATGAAATTATGAAATAGGGAATGCTTAGTTCATAGTTCTTATCACAATGATACGTTGTTTCAACGTGAAATAATGTTCGTTGGGTTCTAGTTTATATTAATAGTTTGTGTGGTTTCACCACTAGTATGTAAAAACAGAACTTGACCTATATATAATTAGAATGGTCTCACCAAAATGGTATCGATTCTCCTTTATCGTCTTAACTTGGAATTCAGTTATATTTGATCAGATCTGTATTTTCAGTTCTTCTTCCAATCTTGTGGGTTGTCTTGAATGGTTAAATTGGGTACGAAAATATCTAATTTATTAAATTGTGTAGCACAAACCAATTCGGCAACTGCTTACTTTGGCAGCTTTTACAAGAATAATCATTTTTTCACTGTTGTTACATTCCGGAACTTTTACACACTTGCCTACTAAATATACACTTCGGGTGGTGGTGTTTGTAAGGGTTTATGAATGAAATGGTTAAACAAATTTCTCTTTTTGAGTATTAAATTGTTTTTTGAAAAGTGCAATCAATAAAAGAATAATTAATAGTTATTTTATACTGGGAAATAATAGATAAATTGAATAAAATACTTAAATAACTCCATATTACTGGTACTTCTTTTATAATCTAGTTTTTGTATGTTTATAACTTAAAGAAACTAAAGAATCTGATTTCGTATTCCGTGTAAATTCGTGGTCCAATCACAGGTAAGTTCTTCCGTCGAGGGCGTGGCTACCACAAATAAGATGTCTTCTGCAGTACGTTGTAAATGATTTTTAAGTTGGTTTTCCGACTGTCCCGTTCTATCGGTGTATATTTGATAATTTTTTCAAAGACTTTTTGTGTGTAAAAAGGTTCATTCTGTTTATAGGCTATGTCGGTTTTTCTTCAGAGTTTATGGTTTTCATGTAAATTGAATTTTCCTGACGGTGTCTGCTTTAAACTTGTTATTCGTTAGGCGAAGGTCTTGACTTTCAAATATAGATATTTAATGAATAATTTAATATTAGGTTAAGGTAGTAATTTTCTTGGATTGATATAATAATTTTGCGTGATTTTGATATGGGAAGTGCATGTCGAAAATATCGTTAAGTAATTTTAATTGGTTTATTTGAGTTTCGAAAACCGGGTTAATTAACAATTTGTATCTTTTTCTGGAAGTTAGCATATTCTCCGCTAGGTGTCGTTAGGCTACACAAATCTAATGACTGGCATCCTCCCTCTGATTATTTTTAATAGAACTCTCGATATTCATACATTTAAATTTTATTATATATTTTGAATTGTTATAGAGGATGCAAGTGTTTATCAAAACCTTTAACCACATCACTAATCTAATGGTATCTCTTGTTTCCAGGAGGCGGTTCAATGTTTCTAAAGACCAACCAGAAACTATCTCCAAGTCCGACTAAAGATTTTCAACCTTTACTGGTAACAACACATTCCAAGTTAGATCTTCTTAAAGAACCTGACAGTTTAGAATCACCAGTGTCGGAATCCATCGCACAGTCTAACAAAGATGACGATGATGATTACAATAAACATGTTTCAGAAAACATAACAGGTCCGACAAATGACAGCGTACAGTTAAAAAGTATTTTGCGAGATTCATCGCCGTTTAATAAACTGTGGGATGTTGACCCTTGTTATATGAGCAGTAAGTTGGCCTACTACAATTACTTACTTTTAGCATGAGTGTCACCTACTTTTATATGCTACAATTATTTCAGGGTTTTTTGTATCACTATTTGTTCGTGCAGTTGCCATGGCCTAATAGAGACAAACAATGAATTGCTCGTGTATTGCATTGTTTATTGTGTACCGAGTATTATGGCATTGCCAGGTCAAGCACTGTTATAGCGTTGCCCTATTACATGGATTTACTCAATACAAATGATTTTTAATAACGTCTGAATTTAAAATATACTGTTATAAGTTAGCTTTCTACTATAGTAATTAACATTTAGTAAATGCATGTAACAATTCAGTTAGCATACTGTTGACGCAACATGCCTTAGCTCAAAGTTGAAACACTGCAATGTTTTACTGCTTAAATTTATTCTCATTAAATTTAAATATAGTATAAATAAATTTAAAATTAATTCCACTTAAGGGGGTCACTGCACAGGAAAATTTGTTTTGTCATTTTTTGTTTTATTTTATATGTTATAGCTTATTCTTTTCTGTTTACAATGATGTACAAAACTTATATAATACAAACATTTAAACTTACTTTATTTACATTTGAATGAGATCATGTTCTTATGTTTTCAGTTAAAAACTGTAACTTCAGTGTCTTCTACAGCGTTTTGCGAAAGTTTGATTTTTTAAGACAATTGCCCCTTTATCTCAGGAACTACCAAAGGTATCTGCTTGAAATTTTGTGTGTCCACTTATCAAACCTTCCCAGATTACTGGAAACTCAAATATAGTTTAAACAATAAAAATAGCCTTTTTTAACAAAGATATATATAGGATTTAAAAAAATTCAAAACAGGTTTTTTTTGAAAAATCTGTTTTTTTTTTAAATTAGTAAAAACCTAATTTTAGAGTTTCCACATATGTATAAAAAGACATATATTTTCAGGGGGGAAAACAGAATTATGATATCTTTATTAGTTGCTGAGAAAAAGGGACATAATATGTTAACATGGTGGAAGATAGTGGAAGCAGTGACCCCCTTAATATCAAATTATTAAATAATGTGGTTTGAAGACTACCATTTTTCCCAATGCAGTAAGACCAGTTTATTTTGAAGTAGTTAATGGTAAGCCAAAGTTGTAAATAAAAACAGCTAGATGTTGACCATCGTGGAGTGTTTTTATTTAGTAGAGACTTTGAACTGAGAGTGTATGATTTTGAAATCTTCATTTAGTAAACTTAGTTTTCAACTTTTCGTTTATATATCTGTTGTTTATTAAGCTTATTATTATTGACAAAATTTCCTTGTCTTGAAATAGCTAGTAAGTTATGAAACTATTATGTTTGTATTATTTGATCAAACTGTTGTTAAGTTAATTGCAAAACTGAACGCTGAAACTACAAACAGATAGATTGGTGTGTAGTGTGTCTTACAAAGAGATGGTGTAACTGTGCAGATGAAGAGAAAATGATACTACGGAATCAAGAACTGGAGGAAGAAAGAAGGAGGAGTGTTAGGTTCGCTGACTTTGAGAAGAAAACTTTGGACTTGGATATTAGATTTCACATTCCTGAGTCTGAAGAAACTGCGTCGACTGTACGTAGATGTTTTATTTACAAAATTCCGCTTTCATAGATGACACTAGGACACAAGTTTTAATTAGAATCACCATTTTGGCAAGCTTTTGAAACTAATCAATGGGCAGTTGAGTGAAATTTATTGCAGTTGTTTTGATTATAAAGCATCAGGTATATTTTATTACAAAGTGCAGTCTATGTTAAACTCAATCAATCTTAGGGTTAGTCTATGTTAAACTCAATCAATCTATCAATCTTTATTACCAACTTTTTTTATAAAAAATGTTATATTTATAAAAGGCAGGGCTTATAGTAATAATATTTATAATTTAACAAAACATAAATTTTTCCCTTTTGTACAACTTTATGCATTTTAAAATTAATTTTAAATATTAAAATTACAACATTTCAATAAAATTTACATTCATAAAATTATGATAACAAAAAATACACTCATTTTATCATAACGGCAAAACAAAATATAATATTTTGTATTACTTGGGATAATTTTGTGTACAGTACTTCTGTAGCCTTGTTCAATTTGCCTAGGCTATAATGTGGTATCAAGAAACTCCCCCACACTGTTGAAAGCGTTGAATTTCAGCAACCGCTTTAATTTTGAAAAACATTGTCGTCCATTGTTCCTTTAAGGGTCGGCTCTAGCTGTCGGCCATGTTGGTTGACACTCCATAAGACCAATGTTAAATTAAAATCCATATTTTTCCTTTATTTTTGATCGGATAATTATGAACGATATGTCATTTTAAAGCTATGGCCAATACGCATGCAAATGGCTTTTCCAAAATTAAGAAAAATGTTTTGTTTAATATTTATTAACAATTTAAAAAATTGATTTTTAATAATTTTTTATGTTGTCACTATTAGTTATAGCGAAAAAGTACCAAGCCATTTGCATGAAGAATTTCGTCCCCAAGAGTTTGGTATTTTTTTGAAAACGCTATTTGAACAATTGCGGGTTTTAAATGGATTTAGGCTGAGCAATGTCCGTGTAACCTACCGCCGCTATAGGGTGACTTTAAATATTTTTTTACGATGAAACTATTAATTATAGCGAAAAATTATCAAGCCATTCGGATGAAGAATTTTGTCCCCAAGAGTTTGGTATTTTTTTGAAAACGCTATTTGAACAATTTCGGGTTTTAAATGGATTTAGGATGAGCAATGTCCGCGTAACCTACCGCCGCTACGCTGGAGTCGCAGGTTGCTTTCTGTTTTACTAGAGCCGACCCTTAAAGTCTTTCGGGAGTTTGTTCATGAAACGGGCTCCAGTCTCGGACAGTAGATTGTCGAGAACTTTTATTTAATCTGTGCTGTATGCCACAGAAGTCATTTATGACGTCAATTGTATGTATGATCTTTAATGTAAATAATAAACAATACTGGACCTAAAATGGATCCCTGTGCACTCCATAATTGAATTTAACTTAGTCAAAATAACTATTGAAAAATGAGTAATAACAGTGAAAGTTAATTCCACCGACATTAATATTGTATTATATTTTATGTTTCAGAATTCCCTCGACCATTATGATTATGATGTGAATTCGGATGAAGAAAAGGAAAAACATGACAAAATAAATTTTAATAAAGGTGGGTAATGGAGTTATATAACAAGTGTTCTAATTGAACTTATGTGGTTGTATACTTTGAAATAGATTCCTAATGTAGTATCAATTTGAAGACATATTTGAAGTAATAGACGAGGTAAACTCAGCAGGGTTCGCAAGGTTCTTATCCCGCATTAATTTTTTTAAAAATTATATTTGCGGATATTTAAATGGGAGGAAACAAACAATATTGTTTGCTTTTTAATCAAATTAGCTTATTTAAAAATGTCAGCATTGGTGATTTCATTGTTATGCATTGTATACAACAACTCTACTGCTTTGGATTCTTGGCATACGTTTCTGATTTTTCGCTTTCAGTCTCATTTGGGAGCCACAGCCCACCCTTTTGTAATTATTAGCTTCTTTTGTTTTTTACACTTTTAATTTTAAGATTTGTTTGTGATTGTCATTCACGGTTGTTTATGAAATGATTTTTGTTGCAGATACCGTAGAACCAGTCGCTAAGAACAAAATTTCAGTTATGAAAGGAGGGATGGACAATCGTGCAGTGTACATTTCTACAGGTAAAGAAAGCGGTGATTCAAAAGAATTGGCTGCATTAAAGGACGATTTTAACACACTTGCTGGTGGCCAAACCACTGTGGCCGTCACAAACGTAGAGTACTGTAATAATAATATAATTGAAAAAGTATCAAATTCGGGAGATGAATTAAAAGATGACATTATAAATTCTTCAAAAATGAATAACAAAAATATTTTAAAGCTATTGAACAATAATAGTTCTGACAATTTGAACATTGACAAATCTTTAGAAGAGTGTGAAAGTTTGGAGAAAGTAGAGACATCATCTTCAATGAGAGCTCACATAAACAGAAGTAGTGTTATAAAGTCAACCTTGGATTACTTGTTGAAGGACAGTCCTGATCATGAAAAACATTACAAACGTCCTGAATTAAAGCGGAGTGTTTCCGATAACAATGCGTTTAACATAGACCAATTGTACGATAGAAGCCTTCGCGGTGCTCAGTCGACGAGCGATTCTAACGAATATTTAGACAAGAGCAACGATAATGAGAAAAGAAAAATCAAGCATATGCCGGAAGTAGATTTCAATAAAGTGTTTGAAAGTATGCGTGAAGTTTTGATCAACAGCAGTGAGCACAGCGAAATTGAAGATGAAACTAACAATGTAGAAACGAATGAAATTACAAAGGCGATGGATAACGCTAAGTCGGTGTTTGAAGATATTAAACAGCATGTTCAGGTAGCGGATGAAAGTGAAGACGAGGACAGCAAAGTGGAAGTTAATGCTCGTGGAAGGATTAAAAGTTATGTACAAGAAGAAATTAATGCGTTAAGAAAAGCTAAAGAAATCGAAGAAAGAGAAATAAAAATTGTGGAAGATGAGATTTTAAAACTTAAAAAAGAGCAGGTATGTGGGCCTAATATTGGATTCCAGTCTTATCAGACTACGGAAATATAAAACTAGTTTTATCTATAAACGTTCCAGCCCTTTCATTCTACCTTTATGTATTCAATTGTGGAGCTAATGTAGTAAATTAAAATTTTCCCAAAATCCATTTTATATGCATGGATTCCATTGTATATCAGAAGTATAAAATCCAAAAGGTTTTGTTTAGATGCAGCTCTAATATATAATGTCTGTGTAATAACTTTCTCAAAAGGAATTATACAATAAATTATTGATGAAAGAGTACAAGAGTAGTAAAATTAGTTCTTACTCGATATTTTTTATGATTGTCCGTATTTCACTATTACACGCATGAACAGTATAGAACTGTGTGATTCAATAATATTTCAAGTTTATTTTCAAAACACAAATAAGTTCAATTGTTTCGGTTTTACTTTTGCTTCAGGAAAAGAAATTGTCACAAATACTAAAGGAAGCTACGGATACCGAGTCTTTTCACAAGCAAAGAATTTTGAAAGAAATGCAAAATAAAATTGAACTTATGAAAGTGGAAATAGCAAAAGAAAAAGCGGAAAAGGAAGCAGAATTAAGGTAAGTCTGTATTAATCTTATAGTATTGTAAGATTTGTTGTTTTTATCAAATCAATGAACTTCAAGCAATTTATCAAAGGTAAAAGATAGCTTATGTCCTATAACTGCCTTTACAGTGGCACATAGCTTCTACAGAAGTTTTGTTTTGTGATACAGATTAGGAGTGTCCTTAAGGGCAGTTTAAACCTAAGACAAAGTTTGGGCAGTTTGACAAATTAGAAGATGAGCAACTGTCTGGCAATGAATTTAATTTGGTAATGTAACGATTTTTAGGTTAAGCGAATGATGTAATAGCCTAGGTTAATGACGGTATGATCTGATTTTTGAATAGCGAAGTAATAAAAAAAAAACTTTTATTAACGATAAGTAATTGTTAAATAATCCAAGCGTGCGTTTTCAACATAAATATATATTAAATGAAAATTAATAAACATTGTAAATTTATAGCCTAGCCTACGGTTGATTTTAAATGACCTCATAAGTCAGGTCAGAACTGTTAGTGTTATTGTGGACTATGGACTATGAAAACTGGACATGGGAATGAACGGCAAAAGTGGAATGTGACAAAACGTGTTGTTAGATTTATTTCTTATATATAGTTATATAAAAATTAAATAATAAGAAACACTGAAGCCCCAACCACAAGTTCGGTGAATAAAACTGCACAAATAAACTGAAACATATTTATTGATATAGCTATTCTAGTTCCCTGATGTACATTTCAGTAACCAAGTTACCATCATCGGAGGGTTCTAAATCTAAACTTAGAAACACGGAGGGTGTTTAGATTTAGAACCCTCCGATGATGGTAACTTGGTTACTGAAATGTACATCAGGGAACTAGAATAGCTATATCAATAAATGTGTTTCAGTTTATTTGTGTAGTTTTATTCACCGAACTTGTGGTTGAGGCTTCAGTGTTTCTTATTGTTTAAATTCACCACAGTACTCATTGAACATCTATAAAAATTAAATGTTAACTTAAAATTAAATTTGAAGCAAACCCTCATGAAAAATAATTATTAAAAATAACAAATATTACAAAACAAAACATTTTGGACATTAGGTAAAGATAAATATAATAAAAGTTTAAATAAATTGCATTTTGATTCCATAGTAAATTAGATCGTACGAAAGAGTATTGTAACAGGCAGTGATTTTAAATTTTGTAGAACCCAGGGAATGTAAAAATTAATTTTATGGTTATTGAATTATTTGGTTTGCAGTTTTGAGTTTTCGATTGATATTATAACAAAGGTGTATGTTGATGGTATGTAAAATTATAAACTAAAGGAACAATAGGACTTTATAAATTAATTAATAAAAAAATGTATGATAGCCTGTATATATAATATTATTGTAAAATTAATTGTATTTAAGTTTATAAGCCCACATCTATAAGACCCCGAGATAAGATAGAAGTATCATTTGTACTTATTTGAGACTATTTTATTTCATTTGAAAAATGTATAAAAATGTTTAATAAAACAAATGTAAAAGAAACTCAATAGAGAGAATTTATTATAGTAAGTTATTATTTATTCAGGATTTTGTATTTTGATTTATGTTATGTAGGCAAGAAATGGAACAACAGTTGCAAGATTATATTAATCAATTAGATAAGGAGAAAATAGTCAAGGAAAAAGAGATAAAAGAAAGATACGTTAAGTTCTTGGAGGAACAAGAAGAGAGAGTAAAGGCTGAACAGAAAAAGGTTGAAGAAGAGACCAACTCACGAGTTCAATCGAGTGTAGATACGTAAGTTATTCTTTGTTGTTAGCATGACTAGATAGACTTTGATTGCTCTTATAATTATTATAAAGGATCTCCTATGCGAAAGTAATTTTTTAAAAGATTAGTGTTCTTCATTTTATCTTCTCACTTTTACATTAAGTACCATCCAGGTTTTTCGCCTTTAAACCAAAAAAAAAAAAAAAAACTTACATTAAATTTATTTGTACCGTGTGTAACATTTGATAAAATATTTTGAAAAGAAGAATTATTCATTCTTGTTGAGGTGGCGAATAAGAAAAGTGTAATCATTGGTGTTAGCGTACCTTGTCAAATGTAGTTCGAGTTTTCTTTTCTTCTTGCTTGTTGCTACAGCTGTTTCGCCTCAACAGAAGGTATCTACAGGCGTAGCACACTTGTAGCAAAAACATGTTCACTACACGGACATAGAAATTTGCATACCGATTTGGTACTTGAAATTCTATGATAGAAATTAGTTCTTTGATATGGGCACATCCTTCCAGTACTGAATGCATCGACGAACGCTAAAAGGGTTACGCTAGGATTGGCAGAAAATTGTACTCAAACTGAGTATATTCAGACATTCAAGTCATGGTATTATACTCAATTGAGAATCATTACTGCTGCTATTGAATGGGTCTAAATAACATTGTATATAGATTTAACCGTGCCGTGGTTCACAATGCATATATTTCAATGATTGTTTTTCTCCACTGTCCAATATACCTGTTCTTGTAACAACCTAAGGGTATACTTGGAGCTTTCTCTGAATAACTTTGTTCTGTTTTCTTGACTGTTCTATACTGTAAAGAATTTTCTTTGAAATATTATATACAACACAATGCCTATTTGCCGTGTAAAGTAACACGTGGTTACCAATGGTTTAAAGTTTCTAGTACAACAAAGATTTAAAATTCAGAAGAAGGTTTTGACTTACAAATTACTTACATTGGAGCATTATACACAAAACTATTTTTAAAAGCTACGTTTCTTGACTTTTCCATCTGTGTAATATATCTATGAGGCTCTTTCATGTATCCATAAACATATTTATATTTATTTGGTTGGATCTGCAAATCAAAGTTATAAATACCAGAAACAATGTTCAGTTTCCAATCCACAGGATCCTTGCTATAGAAGAAGAAAACATTTTTAACAAAACTTCCCAAAAATTGGTACAAGTTTGCCTTTTGATACGTTTTATAATCGGGTTAAAGAATGTTTGCTAAAGGCAACTTTTAATATTTGCAAGCTATAATTGTTTTGTTACTCTGTGGTTTTGTATATTTTAGACAATTCCCCTATTTGTATGGTTCTTTTAAAACCAAATTATTATAACAAATCTAAATGTAAAGGTAAATACAGAAAAAAAGAAGACATTAAAAGAATTTGGTGGAAAACAAATTGACACAATAGTAATCCAAAATCAAATTAATCTTTTTTAGTTTTAGTTATTAGTGCTGAAGATGTCAATCAGACTCAGTTTATAGTGCAGTACTAGATCAGGTCTCATAGCTATGTATTGCATAATTTATTGTAGTTTCATTTGACTAACTCGGCTCACATATTTGTTATTGCGTTTTGCAGTTTAGCTAAATTTGTAGCAGAAACAAAAAAAAGAGAAGAAAAAGAAATGTTACGAATAGAAAGAGAAAGTGAAGAAAGGATAAAGGAAGTGAAACAGAAGACTGAAGAAGTGCAAGCCGAACATGAAGAAAAACATAAACAGGTGTGTTGATATCTAATGTATGATCATGTAGTTAGTTGTAAAACATGTTAACGCTGATACGTACCCGTAATTTGAACTCAAACAAGACAAGTTTAACAAACAAAAACCATATTGCACAAATCTAAAACAGCAAGGAGTACAGTGCATCCATTCACTAATCCCATTTCACAATCAATATTAAAATCCCCGCATATAATTATGCTATGGTATCGATACATATTGTTTAGATGAAGAATTTGGTAAAACATACCAAAGAAGGTGATTCATATCAACTGCAGAAAATATAGGAAATTCCCTCAATTATATTTCAAAATTTTCTTTGTTCCAATACAACTCTCGTCAACTCAAAATGTTTATATTATAATTATTTTACTCAAGCCTGCTCTTCCAATTATTTATGTTTACACTAAGGCCATATGCCATATTATGTTGCATGGACACGTGCGTCTTTTCTGTAACATTATACTTCGTCACATTTACCAATTTTGACATCCAGTAAAACCCGGTTAACCAAACTCGGGTCAACTGAAACCGAGGTTATCCGAAACGTCTACGAAAATCGGAATCCAAAAATAATAGCTCTATTGTATGTAAAATATTTTGTTTTTTTTTTTAAATCAAAATTAAAACATTCTTTTAAAACTTAAACATCTATTATAAATTAAGTAACAGCTTTAAAAAAAAATGTGCCAATGCCAAACTTTGAATTCAGTTTTCTCAGAACTTGAAAAATGTTAGAAGCCCCCCTCCTTTCCTTTGATGACAGGCCGCCTATTTTCTCCCTCCTCAAAATCAAACCGTGACATAAACAAATTATGTATTTCTTTTCAAAAGTTAATTTATGCGCACAGTGTAACTGAAACTTTGTTTTTAACGTTTTACACACAAAAAGTACGTTGAAAATGTAATCTCCGAATGGTTCTGTGAAAGTCGGTATAGAGGGAGTTCCACTATAGCAACACTGCTAACTCTCCCCCCCCTCATAAAGAACAATTCACACTGACATTGCCGACACATGCTATGCCTCGCTATATAACGCAAGCATACGTTTCTACTGACGCATGCGCACTCGCCTTTCTTTCTTCCTCTCCAGGCGCCAAGTCAAAACCACGTGTTGTTTGTTTTGATTAAGTTACATAGCCTGGCAGTGTGAATTGCACATAGGGAATATTGAGGGCGTATCATACGTTCGCAAACGGTCGCTGTGTTAGGTGTGTGAAGGCCATGACACACACGTTTGGAGGGGTGCAAGAAACAGACAAAAATTACTGCATTATTTGAATGAGTAATTCATATGATACAAACTATTAAATACAGTATACTGTATATTAATGTACCGTAATCCTTAAAATGTAATTAACTTAAATAAAGAACATAAGTTTAGCCTACAAACAAAGAAATTTTTTAATTCGTTTGACCTTCAAAACCTTTTAAAATTGTAGTATTAGATGTTCATGGCTTAACCGAAAAAATTATTATCCGAAACGGCGTCCCCGCTTTAGTTCGGTTAACCGGGGTTTTACTGTACATTTAAAAAGTAGGGGTCTGCGGATACCCGAATTTTTGAGTGGGTTTTTTTCACTACCCGTCGGTCGGGCGAGTCCGAAATATACGTTAGAATACGGGCGAGTACTTTTGCTATACTTGATAAATTCGGGTAGTGCTGAATTCAATACCCAATAAATTCGGGTAGTGAAGAATTAAAATGAATAATTCAATTTCCTTATAGGTAAAAAGCAAAAATAAGTTGATAAAAGCTATTTCAATATAAAAAATTAAGACAATTTCAATTATGTGTCGACAATTGAAAGTTAGAAAATTATCCAACCTTCTTTATTCATATTATAGGCCTATCTCGACTCTCGACAAATGGAACAAATATGGAATCAAGACGTCACGTTGGTTAAATCAGTTAGACAACTGTCGTTTACTTCAAGTCACAAAGAAAATACAATTTTCTGTTGAAAAAAGTCCAAAACCTAAAGAGTAAAGACACGTCTTGTGTTTTATGTGCGACATGACTGTAATAAGATCGTAATCGTTGCGATGCCAGTCCTGTATATTATAATCTATGTTGTATAATTCATTACTTTGGAATCGACTAACCGATAATTTCCCCCGAATTTTTACGAGAGAATCTTTTCTCCGACAACTGTTACTGTGATGTATTCTTTCAGCTTTCTAAACTAAGGCCAACATTTCGAATTGCATACAAGCATGTTACCAAAAATTAAATGCAAAGCCAAAATGTCAACATTAATTTTACCTCGTTGACATTTCAAGTTTTCGGCGGAAAGGTTCTTAGTCATAACAGTTCACTTTTGTTTTACTCTGTTTAGTAGTCTGTATTTTAATTTTGTGATTCAGTGTTGTTTGAGGTTATAATGACCATCAGATTCGTTAGTTTCACATCACAGTAAATTTTTTGTTGTTTACAATTTGTGTTAAAAAATAAATAAACATTTCTCTTTTTTGAAACGGATGTGTTATTTTATTAGTTCCATAGTTTTTTGCTAATAGTTTTATTTTTCATTGTTTTTGTTCTGTATAGTTTAGATTTCCAGATAGGCAATTTTATCACTAGAAAATTAACATCGATGTAGCCGTCCTAGTACTGCTAGGTCTACGAGTTTTGTAACAGATAGCGATCATGAGAGAAATACTAATCGAACGGAAAATAAATCCAATTCCGCAATCAGTATTTTTAGGAATAGAAAAAAATATTTCAATTAGCCTAATCATTTAGCTTACTAAGTAGGCATAGCCATACAGTAATAATATAATATTTATGAATTCTGAGATAAGTACTAAATTCAGAAAAAAAGTTGTATTTACTAAATATAACATCATCACTTGCTTCGAGTTTTCGTTTACTACCCGACCAGACTTGGGTAAAATATTTCACTACCCGACCAGACTTGGTGAAATATTTCACTACCCG
>JAGFPH010000322.1:321591-368153 GCA_018207615.1 Philaenus spumarius | reverse complement strand
TTCACTACCCGACCCGACCCAAACCAAAAAATCACTACCCGACCCGAGTGAAAAATTTCACTACCCGACCAGAACCAAAAAATCACTACCCGCAGACCCCTATTAAAAAGTGCTGACAATTTCCTTGTTACCCCACTCATATCACATCCGTGACTTAGGCACAAAAGTCCAGTTTAAATCTCCCAGTAATATAATGTACACCCTCTTGAAATAACACTCCAGCTATAATGAGGTTAGATATATCATACAGATGCATAAACTTGAGCACATGTGTTCAACAATTTAAGTTGAAAAGTGTTTACTACATTATGGAAAGATATGAAACAATAAATGAATCTGTTTTAGGAATTGGCGATCGTTGATGCCGAACTGGAACGAATCTATGCAGAAAGGAAAGCACTGCTTGCAACAACAATAGCAGAAAGAGAGGTCGTGTTACAAGAAGAGTTAGCGACTGCGAAAGAACAACACGAAGCAGCTATACATAAAGCTCAGGAGCAACAACAAGCTAGGTTTGAGCAGTTCTGGGCACAATGCCAACAAGAGGTGATATTATATAATAGCAAAAACATTTAATGAAATTGTTTACCATGGTACTTAATGCCCTTGTAGACTGTTGTACATTAAAGTTGAACCTACTTTGTAAAATAAGCAAGTTCATTGTTGATGTTCACGTGATGCATGAATTCCATTAAATGTTTAGCTTATTTCCACTAAATATAAATTCAGTGTTTGTTGTATTATATATTAACTAGGGGCTCTGCCCCTGGACGCTTCGCGTCCCAACCCCGCCTCAGATGGCTGCATATTACAAAATTGACTATTCGAATTTATCCATCTTTGCCAAGTTTACCTTTTTTTTGACAAAATAAATGTTAATCAGGCCCAATTTATTATAATTCCAACGTGCTATGCTATAACAGTATAAATTAGCTTTTTTATTAACAGTAATTAAAAACTATCCAATGAACAGCTGATAAAACAGTATAGATTGGCTTGTTTATGAACAGCTGTTTTGATCGTTTTATTTACTATTTTGTTGTTATTTTGTAACATGGCAACCCATAAGACCCTATGTTAAAATTTCTCAACTTTTAAATTAAATTTTCTCAAAAAATTGCGGTTTTACACGAAATACAACTATATGGGTGTACTTAAAAATCAAAACTACACCTAAATACAAAATTTCTTTGAATTCGTTACAGCCGTTTTCGAGATCCGCGACAGACACAAAGATAGATACAAGAATTGCTCGTTTAAAGTAATAGGATAAATTGTGAATAATCTTTTACCAATATACCAGAATTAAATTCAGTAATCTGTTTTGTATTTAAACAGTTAAATCTATTCCGTCATCCTGAGAACCTTGTATGCATGTTAATGATTATACGTATCCTATACTCTAATACGAGCAATGTCTGTTTGTTTGTATGTACGAGCAATCTTGAAATCCAGCGGAAGGATTTTGCTGAAAGTTTGGGATTAGAGGCTTTTGGTTCTAAAAAATCAATTGGTGAAAACCACTACCTCAGGAAAATTTGTATTTTTCTAAACAACTCATTTGAAAATTGAAAATTTTTAACATTGGGCTTATGGTGTTTAAAATCATTACATATTGACTGCTAGCTGGTCCGATCCCGCTTTGCACGGATAGACAAATCAAAGTTAAATGTATATTCAAAAAAAATTATATATTATACGGTACTATGTATTTCTTATGTTGATTTTTAGTAATTTTGAGCCCCCAAACCCCTCTAAAATTTTGAATTTTTTAAAAACCTTTCTTAGCGAGCACCAAGGGCCCTAGAAGAAGCTATATACCAAATTTCATTGCAATCCGTTCTGTAGTTTTTGAGATTTCGTGATGAGTCAGTGAGTGAGTGGTATTTGGATTTTATATATATATATATATAGATAATACTAATAGCAATCAGCTGTTTCCTATAATATTACCATTATCAGCTGATTTCAACAACAAACGTAACTAAAACATTATTTTTGTGCTGTTATTAACCGTTCTAAAACCCTTTTCACCAGTTTCTGCATTCTTTATAGTACCAGGAGACCGAGCTAAAGCTCGATTATAAGCAAGGCTATGATTTCAATAATAAATATTGGATTATTGAGTTTTGAGGTTAGGCCTATAATATTAAACAACTAAATAAAGGGTATATACAACATTAGGCTTACCTGTAATAGAAATACAGTTTAAAGGATTATCCATAATCTCAACGCTATGCCTCAGAAATAAGTCAGGCCTAAATTAAAGTTTAATATTTCAATATCGATTTAGGCCTAGGGCTTAGTTCGCTCACGTCAATAACTATTATTGCAAATTTCCGTGAACATCGTTTAGGTTAGGCTTATAACATTAAACAACTAAATAAAGGGTATGTTTATTTAGCAGAAGTATTCGTTGCCATGGTAACTATAAATAGATACAACACTAGGCTTACCTCTAATAAAATACAGTTTAAAAGAAAACAGATGATTATTGTAATGGCATTGAAAACATTTGCATCAGCTGTGCTTCGTTTAAAAGAAAACTGATGATTATTGTAATGACATTGAAAACATTTGCATCAGCTGTGCTTTGTATTGTTTAAAATGGACAAATTTCACTTTTTAATTTAATAAAAAGACGTAGAAAACGAATTTTCCCAGACTGGTGACCATTTCCAATCGATTTCTCGTGGCCAAAAGTCCCATATAAAATCAAAAAATCAAAAATCCTTAGACGGAGATTCCAGATCCATTTAGCAGACAGACAATTATCTCTCGCTTTAGAAGATAAGATTCCTATAAAGGTAATATAAATTATCTAATGATTATAATTATTATTTGTTATTTCTAAAATACATAAACAAATTCAGTATGTGATTCGTATTTACATACATTTTCCTAAAAAAAAGTACTGAGCGATGCTCGGTCGCCCAGGTACTTAATAATGAAATTAAATAACTTTATGCTTCTAATAATGTAATTGTTTGAGTATTTCTACTGTTGAAACTATGAAATAAAGATATAAACTATTAATTTATTTGCAATTGGAGTAGTGAAACTGTACTTTATTCTTACATACAATCTTGCAATGTCACATTATTTTAAATCTGTATATATTATGTAGGCCTATACATATCTACATCGAAAACAAGTAAATATTATTTGGAATCTTGATAAAATAAATATATTTACTAACTAAAAACCATAAAAGCCAAAATATTAATCCCTGCCCTGTTACAGCAAAATGTAGAAGTACTAATTTATTTGGTTTTACAAGAACTTGCATACATTAATGCGTACTAAAATGCATTATATTACATCACAGTGCAAACACATTATGTCCCATCTGCATAAACACTGTTCTTAAGGAATGTACAACAAAGTTTACCCACTCAAAAATTTTTAAGTTAATGGATGGATTTATAAACTATCCTCCCCTAAATTCCCCAGAATTACTACTAAACGCAAAACATCTGGTGACAAAAGTAGAAAACAAATTACATTCTCCTTTAAATTAAAAAATGAACAAACTCAGTTTTTCCACAATCCAATGTTTCAATTAATTCAGCTATTGCTTTTATATTCTCTTATTTCTTGGAATAAACATTCTTTTACGTAATAAACAATATTACCTAAACTAGCATGACTTAATAACATATGACTTTCACTTTCCTATTTGTATGTGACTTCTGGATTTTATAATTTCTATTTCTTGTTAGGTACAACTTTAAATTACAATTTAATGCCCAGTATTTTTTCTTCTTTTTCATTTGCTTTTTTTGTGATGACAATATTATATCTTACTCTTTAACAACTACAAGTTATTTGCTGTATAGCTTACAAGTGATCCGTTTAATTTTTTCTCCAGGAAGAATTTATGAAGAAAAAACACGAAGAGAAAATGGACGAGCTGACCAATCAACTTAAAGCATCCGAAAAAGAAAACATAAATAGGTAAGTTCTATGAAGTATATTTATTGATATTTTCTTTCCACTACAATCCCTACAGTATATATGTAGCTGTTGGATAGGCTAACAGATATAATACCCTTGGTAGTACTAGGCCTACTTTAAGAGTAACCCTCCAATGGTTTATTGATAATGCATCAACATTATTACACACCCACAAAGGTTTATTCCCGTAGGTACAAAAATCTGTTTATAAATAAATTGTATTGGTATCTGTAGAAACATCAGGTCTTCTGCAGCTGAAACAAGGAAATAAACAACTAAAGTAAAAACAGCTGATCACATGCCAAATTGTTTAATCTGTAACAAGTTATTATAAGTTTGTATTGGTATCTGTAGAAACAGCAAGTCTTCTGCAGCTGAAACAAGGAAATAAACAACTAAAGTAAAAACAACTGATCACATGCCAAATTGCTTAGTCTGCATTTTGTGCATAAGTTTATATTTTTTTAAGTAAACAAATTGGAAAAAGTGGCTATATTGGAATTAGTATTGACTATATAGTTTTTATTTTGCGATGAAATAAAATGAAGAAGACAATCAACATATTTTATACATCATTTTTTACTTCATATCTCTTTGAATTATTAACAACTAAATGATATTATTTTCTGAACAAAATGATATATAAATAATACATAATTAATTCATTTAGTGTATTCAATATAGTGAATTATTGTAGTGAACTAACTTTCACGGCTAAAACTGAAATGGTTTTAGAAATTACCTTTGTATTTTATAATCTGTTTCAGGGAATTCGAAAAGGTTCGTTGTGAGAAACGATTACTCGAAGATAAATACCGTTCTTTGAAAGAAAAGTACGTAAGGTTAAAAAGTGAAGTGAGACTATCAATGGAACGCAAGAGACAAGCTAAACTGAACCGACAGTTGCAACGAGACGGAACGTCTACGACTGAAGAGACGACCGAACGATCTACTGACCACAGCAAACCTCCTCCTGGTCGGCAGCACAATAGGTAAAAACAGGTTGATATTCTCAATTCTCCCTTGTCTGCAGCCAGTCAATCAATGTTGGACATTAAACACGAGCAATAGCTGCTCACACAAGCTCTACAAAGATTGCATAAAGTAGCTAATAGGAATAATCAGTGCTTGATTTGTGACGGTACCGACCGGTACCTCTGATTGGGAGGGGGGAAATATAAAACATAATTTTTAGAGCAGTGGAACGATGGACTATTGCAGCGGGTGAAGCGTTGTAAAGCTAGGTCTACATGGTGCGTGACTAGATTGTACTTTAGGTGGCTAGTTGACTATCTTTCCCCACAGAAGACAGAGTTATATAGAGTGGCTTTCCCTACACTGAATCCATTAGCGGCCAAACCCGGCAAGACCGCTGCCCTTGACTGCGCGAAGAATCGACACCGCTTAACATATCACGTCATTTATACCTCTAAACATCGTTCAAAAATTATGAAACTTCACAGTTAGAAGGACCAAACCTTGCTGAGGAGTGTGCTTTAAATGTACAAAACTCAACACTGTCGAATGAGGAAAAAGTTTTTCTGAAACATAAATTTCATTAAAAGCAAACTAACATTAAATTTTCGATATGCGAGGGAAAATTTTGTTATTTGGTCCGAGAAAAAATTATCTTCTGAGATATGTTGCAAAAGAGTTTATTGTTTCATATCTGAAAGCAATTTTCACCTACCGTTAGTACTCACTTAGCAATCGTCGATTATTTAATGTGTTTTAACTGAGTTTAAATGCCGCGCTGTAGATAGCTCGACGCGCAGTTAACCTACTATATTGCACAGAATGATTTTTTTAGTTATATATGTTATGTAGTAGGTTTTTTATTATTTTTGTTATATTTTTCCGGCAGTGAGTGAACCGGACTGGAACGAGAATAGCGCACGGCACTGGCTAAGTTCACACCGAGTAGCCGCCATCTTGAGCGGCCAGTTGGCCTCACCAGCGAGCCCCAGTATCCTCTCTATATAACTCTGTCCTCTCTGTCTTTCCCTAAACTCCCCGTCCCCTTTATAAATTATAAGGTAAAACTTTTAGGGTTTAATCATAAGTACCTACGTTCAAATTTACATGTGTTCAGTTTAATTACATTTTTGTAACAATTCATGATTTCAAAAAGAATGTAAATAATAAAACATGTAATAAAAAATTGTTGGAGAAGATATGTGTTTTCTCAATCCATACTTTGTATTTAATTATTTAAATTATATTTTAAAAAATTTCAGATGAAATCTAGTTCACTTTTTAAACTTAATGGTAGCCTAGTAGGCCTATATTTATATTTTGGAAAATCTTATCATAGTAATTTCAATTTATTTGAAATTGCAATCAAAATTGAGATTGCTGTTTTCCACAGTTTATATACTTTTTAAGTGGTCAGAAAAGCGTTAAAATAACGTTTAAAGAAGTTTATATTTATTTCAAAATTTTCTGTGTCACACCACCACCCGGTAGCTTACAGTACAAATCAAGCACTGGGAGTAATGACTGCTAAAAGGCTAAAATGATTTATAAAGTTAATTACGATGAAAGGATACAAATTTAAGACCTCCCTTAATTGTAGTTAAAAATAGACGTTATTTTAATCTAAGGTTTTATTATCAATGAAAGCATTCTTATGCATTACACATCATGAACCTTGTTTATCAGTACGTCTTCCTTGCATTGGGAGGATGTTATGGAAGATAAGGGGAAGTCTTCCAAGCATTATGGTGAAGTAGCATTGAATTTCAGTTAAATTATTTATTGATTTTAAAAAACTAATGCAACATCATTCAGTGGTGCAAAATTCAGTTGTTTCTAGAGATATTATTAACTTGGGAAAGTGAATGTATTAACCCTAAAACTGAGAGGAGTTGTAAATTACGACTTATTTGAACGTTTGTGAAGTGGTAGTCATAACTTACGACGCATTAATCAACTGTTGATTTTCCAGGCCTCTGCTAACTATATCTCGATGAAGGTTGTACAATCGATTCTTTAGATTATACCCTATGTTATAATTAGTTTGTATACTGCCTTGCGCTACCCACCTGCCGTTCAGTAATGCTAAGATACGTGATAGTGTTGTATATAACTGGGACCTATGTAATGAAATAGTGAACATTTTTTTATTTTACATTTCTTATGAAATGTGTATTCAAGCTACAGGAAGGGAAAGCGAAAAATATCTTTTTGTGAAAAAAACATTAGGCCTACTCATTTTTAAAAAAATAACAATTTATGGATACAGATTGGTGAATTAATTAGAATGTTATCATGTTCTATAGTTATTTCCGAACAAAATGATACTACAAAATATTATGATTTATCTCTATAATAATTTATTTTTTAAATCGACAGCTGTACGAAGTGCTAGAGTCGCCCATCAGTTCTGGGGTTAAAAGCATTACATACATAGGAAAACTGCTGAAGGTACAATCACCATGCCATTAATTGTAATACTTCACATCTTATTTACAGAAAACCATCGCAAATAGAAGAGCCAATCGCTGAGAACAGCAGTACGACTCCTAAGACGATGAAACGGAAACCTCCTGTCAATAAATCTCCGATTTCCTTGACGACAACTTCTTCCATTACTGCAGAATCCTGTCCTTCCAGCAGTGTTGCTGCTCCAGACACTCCTCAACCGGTTCCTTCCAAGCCAAAAAACGTGTGGTATCCTTCCCCCTTGCAGAGGAGGGAAGGAGTGATGGATGCAGACATCTCCTCCGCTGATGATAATCATACGTCAGTGTCAGAAGATATTAGTAAGTCTGTTAATATAAAGTTAGTTTTATTCAAGATAGAATCACTTGCTGTTTGTTGTTTTGTAATGTGTTGTACTGTACTAACAACATTACTGAAAGAGCCTCAATAAACTCATTTTACTTTGATTTTATAGCAGGTTGTTCTTTGTCAGAACAAGAACAGTCTTTGACTAAATGGGATAAACGCAAAGCATTGAACAAAAAATCACCTTCTTCTAATCCAATTGACAGTTTGCGTAAACAACTGGAGAAGTTAGAAGAGTTGGAAGAACAATTCCCTCCGTCCACGCACATAGATACTTACTTACGGTATCCCTTCTCTGGACCTGGTAAGTAACTTCGGATAATTTAGTGTTACAATAATGTGACTTGAAGTTATAGTCTCACAACTAATTCATGTTTATTAGCGAATTTCCATAGGAAAAATGAGCTATTGCAGTGGCCCTTATGTTGAGACCCAAGATCGGGAGTAGCGAATGAGCACCGATCATGGTCCCCCAGAACACGTTTTGGGGTGTTATTAAAATTCATATATATGTATATTATATGTGTTCGCACTCTAGCGGTCGCATTTTAAGTCCGATTTGGTACACGTGTTGGTTGCCTATCTTGCTCGGACGAGTTCGTTACCCAAAAAAAATCCAACAACCGGAAGTACGTTTTTTAACCGGAAGTAACTATTTTTTTAGATTTTTACTACGAGAATGAAATTTTTTAGGGTTTTTTCTAAAAATATAAATGTAGAATGTTATTCTGCCCATTTTTTTTTTACGCGACCTCATAGCTCGCTTGGTTTCCCCAAAATCGACCAAAACGTAAAATACCATAAAAGTACCCGGTTCGAAGCAAGTGGTGCAAACTCGCGAGGCCACTAGGAGGAAACAAATTCTAATAATATATTGCGTACACACAGACAGCTTCGTGAGTAGACCTATTTAGCAAATTGTTGGTTGAAACCCTAAAAAATGGTATATAAACGTAATTTTGGAAATTTGCTCAACTCATGCCAGCGGTCCAGCTGCGTGGTCGAATTATTTTAACGATAAGTCGACAAACCACAAGTAAGTTACAGTGAAGATGGTGACTTTGTTGTTGAATTGCGTTTGAGTAAATAAAGATAAATTGGTTGTGAGATTTAGTGTTTGAGTTTTAGTCTATTGAGTATAACTTATTGAACAAATGTTTGTTTGTATAGTCTCCATTCTATTCAGTCCATCACATTGTTTTATTTATCTGTAGGGTACTGTATATTATAAGTAATATTATATTATGTTAGCAGGTGCTAGCAGCGAGTTGGAGTTTTACAGGCACCGTTTACACCTGGAGCGTGAATCAGTTCGAAGAGCTAAGCAAGCTTTGTCGGAACAGAAGATGGATTTGGAAAGTCGACAGATACAGTTGAGACAAAAGCAGGCAAATAGTTCTTTACAACAACTGCAACAAGTTAGTCATAGTGACATTATTTAGCATAACTCAAAGTTCTGTCAGAATACAGGTGGCACATAAAGCAATTGCAATTATAGATCTATAAAGTCAGGGAAATTGGTTAACAGGCCAAAAGTTAAAACAAATATTGTTTACTCTTTCAAGTTCCTAGGTAAAGTTGTGCTTGTGTTGTTCTACTGATTATTTTTCTACAAAGTTCTTAACTTCAAAGTGAATTTTAGTTAAAGTTAAATTATTTTATTCTTTTGTTTTAACCCCAAAAAAAAATTGTAATTGCAATATCTGTACTGTAACACTTTGATACAACTGAAGAGTAGATATAATAGTAATTCAAAGATAAAGAGTCCTGGCTGAGATTTAAAAGAACATTGAAAATAATATGAGATTCAAAGTATAGCCTAGAAAGTAAATATAACCTCAAAAGTCGTATTTTGGATAAGGATTCATGTAAAAATGGATATTTAAGTATTTCGGAATTTTAAAATAATAATTAAATAACAATAAACGCACATATTATAACCAGTTAAAGCTAAATTAAACTAAACTTACCTTTTCTTTTTAAAACAAATAAATAATAGAAAAAAATTTTATTTACAAGCCTAAAGTAAAGTTTTAAGAACGTGTTCATTGTTCTTACGATGTAAATGCAATCATGTTTTGGGTAAATAATATTAAGAATTGATTTAAAAGCATTGTGTATAATTTAAATAATAATTAGTGTTAGAAAATTATGAAAAGCTTATAAACATAACCAAACAACGAAGTGTGTACTGGAACTGAAGATAAAATACAGATTTCATAAACACCTGTGTATCACTTTTGGTGCTGCTCACAGTCTTGTTTAATGTCTCTGTATTTAATAAGACAACATATGTTTCGCTTTTTGGTCAGGCATTTTCAAGTCACTTTTAAAAATCCATAGAACAATAATTAGCGTTATTTTAATGCACGTCAAAATATCACATTAAGTTCTTACACGACACAATTTAAAAAACGAAACCATTATTAATTTAATTTACATAAATCCCAACGCACGGGTCTAAAAATTCAACAATTACATTTATATATTACTATAAGCTTCCACATGTACTCCTGCCTATCATTGCACCGGCGAAACGTACGTTGTCTTATTAAATATAGAGACATTAAACAGGACTGTGAGCAGCACCAAAAGTGATACATAGGTATTTATGAAATATTTATACCCAGTCCAGTAAGGCAAACAAAAAGTAAATAAATACAGAGTACAGAGGATCGATTATTTAGTTGACAAATACATAGCGGCGAATCGATATAATCGCAAATGACATCGACAAACGTACATTGTGTATATAAGATATTAAAATTGACATTTTCAAGTTTAAAAGAAACAGTTATAAGTATTTCGAAGTTGGATATATTAATAAACAATTTAAAATACGTAAAATCTACAATTTAACAACAGTGAAACATATTTTGGAAAATAAAGTGTGACTCGAGAAGTGTGCCTGTTGTAAATAGGATATTCAACACGAGTATAGTAATGACCGTGAGGTATTGTTAGAGCGCCATATCTAAATTTTGTGGGTTCCCTTTAGCAATTCTGATTTAGTATTCACCAAGTACAGACGTATTTGCCAGTTTTAATCAAATTACAGAAAAAATATAAAGAAATAGTGAACATATTGTACTTACCTTGCAGTAATACAAGCAATACCTTCCAGAATAATGTTATTTTAAATGGTACAACCCATGAACAGTTATAAAATTATTAAAAGACAGTCACCAACATTAAGGTAATATCCAGTTTAACTATAGTAATATAATTTTGAATCAGTAAAAGTGAATAGACTTCTATATAAATTCAAATTAAACCAATTGGACATAGTTTTTCTGAACATTTGAACTTTGGAACAAAATAGAAATTAATTTTAATAATTCAGTTTGTAATATAATTTATAAGTATAGCTTTAAAAGATTGCCAATTTAACAACCAGGGATTCTTTAACCCGAGAGAAAGAGATTTGTTTGAATAATAATTTATATGTCAATATTAATTTTGTGTTAAATACATAAAGAGAAGATAATATAAAATTGTAAAGATAATTCCATTTTAAGTTGTATTCTCAAAAGAGAAATATTGTACTAAAAATAAGTAACCAAAAATATATTGATTAAACATAGAGTTTTGTTAAATAAAATGGAGTCGGTTATTTATGATTTCAACACTATAAAATATATTATAGTACGTATACATAACTACCACAAAAATGTTGAAAAATAACAGCGCTCTGCAAATAACACTCTTAAGCGTTATGCAAACGCTTTTGCAGCGTTTTGGTAAAAAATGCGTAACTTTGTTAATAAGTGTGCTTTTGTTGTTATGAGTGATGTTTCAAAATGTTAGCAATAAAATGTATTACAAAATAAAAAAGTATTTATAAGTATTTATAGTTTTTAACCTACACCTCTTGAAAAAAATAATAATACAAATAAAATAAAAACATATTTGGGAGACTTTATAAAGAAAGAAATACAAATTTATGTGTGGGAAGCTATATCATTGCATTCTAAATATCATTTTCTGTATGTAAAAAAAAAATATATAAATCAAATATCAAACTTTTAATAGTTTTTTGTCTGTAAACTTCACTTGGATGATTTATCATATGTTCGTCATCTGTTTTTATACAATAAGTCCTACTTTAATCAAAAATTTAACAAATAATACCCCCACACAAATATATAATTCTATTTACTTAAGTAATAAGTAATTAATTGGCATTATTTATTTGACTTAAAACTAAAACCCAAGGTAATAAAAAATTCAATCTATACTATGCTAAGTTATTTTTCTTCGGTGTTAAGATAATTTAAATAAGATATTGTGATAACCTAATCACTTTCCTGTTAAGTTGTTACTTTTCAATTTAATGTAACATTTTAAGTTTTATATAAAGACTGCAAATAAAACTCGAGATTTTAAAAATATATTAAGAAATTCATGGCTGAATCGAGAAAAGTACAACCGAGAAATGATTTAGATTGTTGACAACGAGATCGAGACTTTATTGAGTTATTGTCGCTACTGCTCGAGAGTTTTGAGTTCTTGCACGCCCTTAGTTGTTTGCAGAAACTCTGCATTTATTTAATTTAATTTCTCTGGTTTTTAACTTTATAAGATTCCAATCCTTTCTATTTTTAAAATTATGAACACAAATGTGTAGGCAAATCATGAATCCTAAAGTAAAATCTGTTGCTTAAAATATACCTGCAACTAAATAAGCGTTGTTAAATTCATATTAATATTTTTTCCATACAGTGTGACGGGCTAAGGCATGACCGGCCCATAAATTAATAGTTGAGGTCAAAAGAGGCTTGTTGGTCAGCAAACCTACTTGTTTTGTTATGTAGTCCAGTAAAGTGAATCAGGTAAGGTATGTTGTCAAAGCTGTGTGTGCATTTCAAACCAATACAATGGCTTGTTAACTTCTACTGTTTGCGGTCAATTATATACATAACATCAGATATTACCTACATCGAAATGGTTTTTGATAGAAGTCTCGTGCATGTGTATATTGTATCAGATTGCATTAAACCTGGGGAATATAACGTTGGCTTTCTGTGTAGGAAGAACGTGAGTTGACCGATGTGGAAGTAAGTCTTCATCGCACCAGTGCTTTGCTTGGGGAGAAAATCATCAGATTGCGTTATTTGGAGCAATCGTTGGAACGAGTAACTCCGCCGCTAACGGAACATCACTCTCCTACCAACACGTTGTCCGAGCCTCTGGGAGCTACGGATTCTTCCGGGTTTAGCGGCAGTGATCTGGATCTGTCCAGTGGTAAGTTTATTGTCACCTCAGTCTGTTCCTGTGTTACACGATACTGTACATAGAATCGATAATTACTTAAACTGTTATTCTTTGTTCAGCAGGAGTCAGAGGCGTACGCGCGGAAAGGTTTTGGACAGACGCGTCTTTTAACGTGTTGCAAAGTCTTGAAAACATAAACAGCGAGATACGAGAAATATGGGCGATTCTGGGCAAACAACAGATCCCAGGTACAGGTAACTGAACCAGATTGGAGGCTTAATCCTTTGGAGTGAATACTAAGTCAATAGGAAATACTCAAATTACTTGACATTAATGAAATTTGTAAAATGAGTTATTTTAAAATAAAAGTTTCTGCTTTAAATAACTTTGAATTAGTCTTGATTTATTATTATATTTTTACGTATTGCCACGCCGCACACACGCCTCTCTTACGTCGGGATCACCGGGTCTTTGCCCCTTCGTTCGGAGCGCCACTCGTCACTCCTAACGCGTGCCTCCCGCGCCGTTAATTCTCCGGAACCGCCCTCGGCCAAGTCAAACCTTTAGGCCTAACCAGCGTGTTCCCCTTTCTATTTTTTTTATTCGATTTGCCCTTAAATAAATTTTGCGCGCATACGTGAACAAGAATAGGAAATACACTCACTTTCCTAATTCTTATACGTTGTTTGTAATTAATACACTTTATTTTATTTTACTAGCTCTAGTCAGACTCCTTCTCGGGGCCGTGCCGTTTGGAGTTATTTAGTCGCACACAAGAATTAATATAACCACTTAATATATTCTAACTTAATTTTAGAGCACTGGTTAAATTTTGGTATCGGATATTTAACTTATAAATGAAATAAATTAAGATGTGCAAATAAAACTTTTTTATTTTAAAAAACAAATTAATTTTGCTTTCGCAACTGCTTTAACTTTTCAAACAAATATAATAATGATATTTATAACTATTGTATATTTAAATTTATTTCGCGACGCTTTTATACCATTGTGAGAATAGGGAATATTCCGGAATAATTTTACTTTTATACTTTCCCCTGAATTTACTATTACTTAACTTATTCTTTTTGAATTTAATTTTAAAAACTTTATTAATGGATTTTATTTAACTTTAAAATATAGCTTGGTTATTTGCTACTCACAAATATGATTTATCGCGGCTTTCCTTCTTGGTGGTTTAAGCCTTGGAATGAAGTCCTTGATCCTCTTCTTTCTTCTCTCCTCTAGGATTTCTCCTCTTCTTTAAGGTAGAGCGATTTCTTACGGCCCGCTGATCTGTACCGGAGTTTGTGATATTTGCCGACTTACTGCTGCTTCTGCAAACTTTTACGTGGTCCTCGTGTGACTATCAAAACGCAACTGAACAGAATTTATCTCCCTTCTACCTCGTCCGATCTGATTTGGAGTCAAGAGACTTACTCTGCCTTTTTTTGAGTAACTTTGTTTCTCATGTGTTTTATCTGGGTTTCTACGTTGTAGAATTTTACTTTAATTATTTAAATTAGGTTCCACGACTTTTCTTTCATTAATTTAATTTGATTTCGTCGATAATTGTTTATTTCCTTTGCAGAGCAATAAGTAATTGTATTGGCTGCGGTAGTGGTAGAATGACGTCATATCTTCAGCCTCCCTTCGCTGTGTTTACTCAAGCCGTTCTGGTTCGTACAGGAAATTTATACTTTTTGTATTTAATTCTTTCGAAGTGCTCTAATTTCGTAACCCCTGGTCCGATTTCTTATTTCTTTGGCTCATTGGATTCTTGACCATCTCCTGATTCTTTCCTCCTTTGAGTTGTTGTTGTAGGGTTCCTGGTTCCCCAGTTATCGCCTTCGTTTGTTTTCTTTAATTTTTTGAATTTTATTTTTTCCTAATTGGTCTAAATTGGAATTTTTTTGGTTCTATCCTCTTCTCTTGGTTCCCAAACTTCCAAAACTGTTCTTCTTTTTTCTCTCTTCACTTTGGGCACGGTTCTGTGGCCTGTTTTGTGTCTCGTCAAATTTTGGATTTGGAAACCACCCTTTTTGGTTTATGCCCCCTTTTCACATGGTATTTTACATTCACATATTTATTACATATTATTTCATATATATTTATTTCTATATACCTTTATTTCCCTTTATTTAATTGGTTATTTTATTTTATCTATTTTTGAGCCTTTTCTTTCAAAAATATTTAATTATTTCAATTTATTTTTTGTTAATTATAATTAATTTATTATTCTTTAATTTATCCCCAATTTAGGCCTTTGAATTATTTTAATTTGTTACTTTTAGCATTTTTCACCTAAGTCTTTGTTTTATAACTTCTTAATTATTTTTATTAAAACAATTCTGTTAATTAGTTTCTTATTGGCTTCTTCTCCTCTGTTCATTTCATTAAAAAGAATTTACAATTTTGTATATCTTAAAATATTATCATGGTGTCTTATGGAGCATAGCAACAGTACCTGATTTGCAGTACTGGACAAAACTCGACATGAATTTTCCTGTCGGTTTCTCTTAGAATAATTCACCACGCTTTGCTTCTATTGCGTTTAACATTGACTAGGCCTTCAATTTACAATATAATTATTTTAAATTACTTCATTTCACTTTACATATATTTTTGTCTTTATAATTACTTATAATGTGTTATTATATTTATTACTTATCCTACTTTTGCATATTTAGGCCTTCTGGCTTCTATTTACAACTTTTTGTTTTAGGGCTAATTACTTTTGGTAATCAGTCCATTTGTGTCGGGTTTTTGCCTGTTACAGTATGTATTTAATGTATAATGGGGTTAAGTGGTAGAGAGGTCTAGACGGTCCTAACCTTGCCCCACAAAAATAAAAATAAATGCAATTCTATCTATCGATCTATATTTTGCTGCAATATATACTAATATTTAAACTTTGCCTGGGAGTTAATAATATGTCACAGAAGTTTATGTGCATAGCTAACTGGGTCCACGAGAGTTTAACTAAATGGAAGCCATTGTAATCCTAGCTGGAAGATTTAACAGATCCGACTGAATTCAATGTTTGTAAATAGTTTAAACTAAATATATGCCTTTTGCTGGGATAACAATGACTTTATTTTGTCTTAACCTAAAATATGAATTAATTTAATTCAATGAAACGAATCTTTTATAATGTAGGCCAATGATAAAAATTGAATCCGAGACCAAAAGTACCTACATTTTGGGTAATTTTACCAAATACACATCCTCCAAAGGACTTCTTAGAGATTATTTAGTTTAATCATTTAGAGGTTTTTATTGTGTTCCTAGTGGTCAAATACAATAATCCTGTTTATATAAATAGACCGAAATAAAATGTTCTACTTAAAATATAGACTACGCTAATTATGTAACTCTAAATTGAGTGTGAGGATTGGTGTACTGTAAATGCTCCTCATCTAAAAATGTAACTATTTTCATTCCAGTAACTTTACACATAGTCTTGGTTGAATGTTATGCTTGTTCCAATCCTGCACCATTCTACAGTAAAGACCACGAAAGAATACCGTTGAGGGACGGGCTTGTGTACACCGAGACCTTGAACGCTCCAATCGCCTTAGTGCGACGTTGTCACGTTGTTCCCACGCTTCTTACTGAACGCAGCTGACTCAACGCATTTATAATTCTTTAAACTGTGCGCTCAAGCCTCGAGCGGTAAATACCAGTAGTAGATATGGCAACGATGCGCACCCATCCTATTGGCCGCCACGCAACGGTATTCTTTAGTGGTCTTTAATATACTCATTATAATATTGTATTCAGCACAATTAGATAACAAAAAGTATGTTAATGTTTTCAATACAATTGTCTATATATAATATCAATTTGCAGGTCTTGGTCCCCCACCGCTGTTACAATACAGCGACATGGGTCGTGCAATACAACCCACTGGTTTATCGCAACGCTATCATATAGCCCCACGGCGTGCGACTGATATAGCTGAGCGTACACGTGGACTAAAAGAATGGTTGATGCAGGCAAGAGACCATCATACTCCTTCACAAAAGCAAGTCACATTGTAAACTTCTAGTCTATTTGGTTCCTAATCGTCCTTGTACCCTAACTTCCAGTGTACTTGTACTTAGCTATAACATTAACCCCTCGTTTATAGGTTTGCATTTTGAAAAGGCTAGTGTAATTGTTAGAGTTAGTTAGAGCTAAATTATATTTTAATTTTTATATTAAATTATGTAGGTAATTAAATGTTTATAACCTTGAACTTGATTCGAGTTTGACAAATTCTGTATTTGTCGAGCTTTAATCTGTCTACAGTTGAAATAGACGTGAAGCTGTTATCCTACTACCTACCTACTCATAATCTGATCGTAAACATTATTCTCATTTGAAACACATTGTTCGCACAATCCTATTTTGAAGAATGTAATTTATAATAAAACTAAAGTACACAGATACAAAATTAATCTTATTTAAATTACTCACGATGTAATTGTGTAAACGATATTCTCCGGACAACTATACTTATTTTTACCTGTAATTTATGTACATCAAGCCTTTATATGGGTTGAAACTGTTAGTGAATCTAAAACTGATTTTTAATTAGAATAACTATCAAACAAGATCTCTGTGGGGTATTCATATTTATATACAGTATTAATTATTTTTTTAACATAAAGATTTATACCCTTTGTGTTACATTTTTTTTTACTAAAACTGCTGGACCATGGCTTATTTGTATATAAAGTAATTTATTACTGTAATGTATTATATAAAAAATGTATAATCACTGTTTAGTTATGTGTATTTATTTATTTCTATGTTTAAGTTAATTTAATGATGTTCTAGTCATCTCTTTAAAAAATTTGTTTTAAGTTAGTTTGATTGTAGAGGCTATGAAATAATAGTTGGCTCCCTTGGTAGGCTTGTACACAGAATCACCTTGTACAATTATTAGTTTCACACGAAATACATAAAATCTTAACAGTAAGCTTCGTTTCCATTGCAATGAAATCACTTGTTTAAGGGGATGTAAACAATGTTTAGTACAGGGTATTAGAGGGGAAACAAACAGGTCCTGCGTGTTGGTACTTTGGTGCTTGCATCACGCATTTCATTTGAGAGAGTCACGAATGAACTTGATTTGATTGGTAGAATCCCATAGTCCTACACTTGTATCAGTTAAACCGCCCGTTTGTATGAAATGTCCATTCTTCTATAAATAATTTCCCAGTACAAAATAGAAGTATTCAATACTCTTGTTTGATGTGTTTGGCCAGCTTCTAATAGATGATTCATGTTTCTATGATTAGGCTATGCAACAAAACTCTACTATTTATACTAGGACGTGAGTTCCTGCAAGCTACTGTTCCTATATTAATATATATATATAATCTTTATTTATTGAGGCGAAGTTAGGACCATTGGGTCCTCTCTTCCACTTAACCTCGAAACAAAAAATACACAAATAGGCCTACATAAAAATTAACGAAGAAACAAAACTACAAATAATAATTACTTCTAAAACATAATGAATAAAAACTAAAAATATACACATTTGTCTACTAAGTAAAATAAAACTAAAAGTTAATTATGCTACACTATAGTACATAAACACACTTACACTCTCAAACACACACACATTCAAGAACATGCCTCAAATCCCACCCGAGCGCCCGAAACTACCCAAAACTGTCGCAGAACCAACAACCCAAAGCCTTCTTGAACTGAACACGGTCATTGGTGCATTTTAAACTCTCATTCAATGAGTTCCACAGCCTGCATGCCGTCGCAGTGAAAGATTTATTAAATATCTCAGTTCTGTACCTGGGTATAAGTAATAATGAAGCTCCTCGTCGTGTGTCGGTAGCATTTACATGTGAGCTAAAGACAAACCTTTCTGCCAGATAGCGAGGCAATCCAGTGAGCAGAATAGCGTGCAATAGCAACAAAATATGATAATTTCGAAAAAAACTAAGTTTTCAGAACTGAAAATAATTTACGGAACTGCATTCAAATGCTGCGTAGACATGAATATTTAGCAGCAGCAATCATTGTACTTGGGTTAGGCAATGGGTGTCTATGGTTATAATCTGGTGCTAGAACTTCACAATAATATTTCAATCAAATTCATATGATTGCAGTAGAAAATATGCTTTATATTTTCAGTGATTTTATATGCTATAAATTCACTTCAATTATAGGAGTTTGTAATATATATTATTCTGTTTATGGTTTTTATTATTAGGAAGGGAGTATTTTTGACATCTAAAACCTTAAGACTTGTATACATCGTCCATTCCCACTACAATTCTCTTGATTTGTTTCATTCATTTTGCCATAGCAATAGCAATAGCACTTTCTTTGCATCTCTAAATGCAAGCTTTTAACAGTCTCTAATGATCTAACAAAAGAATTAACTGAGCTTTCTGTGGTACAGATCGCAACGTTGGCTAAGCAGTTTATTTTATCAGGCAATCTCTACAAATAGATCCAGTTGAAACGCCTGAATGCAATAAATACAAGTACAATGTACTTATAAAACTATTAATCTTATAACATTTTATATTATTTACTGTATGTACGTTTTGGTTAGAAATAAACAACTGATGTAACATCACTTTGTTTACAAAATTGTACATCAGTTAAGTTTGTATAGAAAATAATTATTTGTATTCACTACTTTTTTTTTACTTTTTGTACCTGTTTATATAGACTCCTTAATATGTTCTGTTAAATCTGTCATCAAGTGCAATAAATATATTTTGTATAAATATTTTAAAAGATATATTTAAATAAATTGTTGTTATTGGTTTAAGTTTTAAATTCGACCAATTAGAACAATTCACACTGAGGGAAGAAGTGATAATGTTTAGGCAAAAATAGAAAAACGCCAAATTTGTATTTCAGAAAATAATTACCTTTTGGAGTTTTCTTATTTAGATTACCCATCCTTCAAATCACAACGATTCCTGTTGTACAGACACAATCCTTAATACAAATGGAGGTGCAAGTTTCCTTCCATTCTTCATTATGTACACTCTTTCAGGTCTACTTAATTGGTTGCAATATCATTTTGTCAACCCAATCACACATCCTATTTGAAATATTTGACCACAGATAAAAACATATTTACACAGATGTCCAAATGGAATAATAAGAAAAGAGCAACACAGTCCATTATTGTCAAGTTGGACGGTCACTCTACACATTCCTTTCCTCTGTGATTTGACTGAGGAACATTTAGACACAGTAAAATAGGATTACTGGGAGACATAAAAACATGTGTATAGTAAATAATTAGTATAAATATAATAATTAGTAAATAATTGGCACTTTACTATAGAACAAACCCACTAAGTACAACTATACTTGTTGGGGGATTTTTGTACCAAGCGCTCAGCGACGGGATGGTATCGTGTAATCCACTAGATATAACAGTATTAAATTTTCATGGGTTGCCAGCCTGATTTTAGAGTAATACATATGTTGAATGTCATCTGCTACTATATCGAATACTCGATGTTTGCGGCATTGTTTTGTTCAATAGACTATATTAAAGGCCACGAAGATTGCGTGGGGGCTAATAGAAAGGGCGCGCAGCCTTGCCATATAGCACTGGTGACCTGCTAGTCTCGAACACTCCTAGGGACCCTGGTATTTGCCGCTGGAGGCTATAAGTGCTATAAGTATTTGTTTAGTAGACTTCTGACATCTCCACAAGAGTAATGATTACAAAATTACTATAAGCAAGCCCTAATTCCTTGAATAATTTCTCATACAAACATATGTAATAAAATTATACCCTGTAATTAAATTTAATTATAATAGTAAAAATGTGGTTTTAGTAGCAAATTTGCAAAATCCATGTCTTTGAAAACTGATAAGTTAAAAAAAAGTCAAACTCATAATTTGTCAAAAAATTTAAATTCCTGTAAATCTTGTTGACTAACAAAATTAACTACTGTATTAATTTCCTTTGGCTACAAAAACTCCTGATTATATTTTATTTTACTTAGGTGGAGCCATTTAAGAGGAAAATAATTTAATTTAGCTTCACAGCAAAATGTAATTTATTAGATCTTCATAATGTGTACACAATATATACATATTTACAGACTATGTACATGAATATTCATTGTCATCAAGTTAGTACCAATGTAACTAAAATTCTAAAAATTATTTGAAATATCTTTGTCAAATTTTTCCAATTATTTAACTAACCTTAAATCTTCTAAATGAGTACTTTCAATAATTAAGTACAATGATAATTACAAAATAAATTGTAATGGCTGTAATCTGAGTAACAATGGCATATTGTAATGTTTGTTAGGCGTACGATTCATTGTTACCTTAAGTATTTACATAGTTTAATTCTGTTTTCATTAATTGTTATATTTGCTTGTTGATTTTTGTTGTTAAACATAGTCGCAGAACAGTTTCCATAGAACATGGAAGCTTTCAATATTTCAACTACAGTTATTTCAGGAAGTAGAGCACATACGATTATGTACTTTTTTTTAAAGTTCCGTGTTCTCTCCTTTTACGTATAACTACTTCACGGAAGTTGTGGCATTGCCTTTGAGCGCATAGTTTAAAGAATAATAAATGTGTTGAGTCGACCGCGTACGGTTAGAAGCGTGGGAAGAACGTGACAACGTGGCACAAAGGCGATTGGCCCGTCCAAGGTCTCGGTTTACACAAGCACATCCCTCAACGGTAATCTTTCTTGGTCTTTACTATAGTGTTGGCCTGATGATAGCCTGTGACAGGTAAACATGTAGCCATTCCTGCAGAAACAAGAACTGCTATTGATTTAAATTAAGTAATTAATTATTAAAGTAGTTCTAAAGCTAAACAATGAATATGGCTGAGCAAAACTATTTGCTATATCTTGTTTATGCTTAAAGATATGATCCTACTTTTTTTAATTTGTGTAAAAAATATTCTAACCTTAAAAATAATAATAAATAAGACAAGTAAGATACTTCTAAATATAATTTATAGTTGTAAGATGCTCTGCTTACAAAAAAAATATAATATATAAATTTGATTTGATGCAGTTGCACTGCAAGACTCTACTTTTATTTTATTTTATCTCGGTTTGTGAATTCTATGACCTGATTGAATATTTGTGAAGAGGATTAGATTAGGCCAAACAAAGTAGACAATCTAGAAATGACCTTTGACATTTATTAATATCATATATATAGCAAAGAACAATTTAAATACAGTCAAATATAATACAAGTTATAGGCTACAAAATTTCAAAGAGAGCTGGTGACTTATAAATGAAAAAGATTTTAAGTGCACTGTACATACTTACGAAAAGGCAGACACACAAACTTATTAATTTTAAAAAAGATAAAGCAAAAACAAAATACTCGCACGCGCAACACTGTTGTAGTCTATTTCATTGTCCGATTTACAGTCACATTATTTAGAAGAAAACTTGAAAAGTTCGTCGATCGCAATACACACCATTGTTGATGATAACTATTAACTTTCGTAAAAATTTTAATCAGTTTTTCTATACTTCACTGTCTTGTAAAATTCACATTTTAAGACAAAATTACTTACTGAGTAAAACACACGTCTTACTAATTTGACGTCTTGATGAGAAGTCATGCTAGCGTTGTTCTCTCACCGCTACCTTAATTTGGCATCTCTTTTCTCTCCACCAATCAGAAACGTCTGACGACACACAGATGTTCAATTGTGTCAGATTCTTTTGGTTGCTAGCTATGCGTTCCTTCTGGATCTTGCATGTGAAATATCACGTAGACCATTTTTCCTGGAATTAGCTTGCAGGTGTTGGTTCTTATCTCATATAGACGTTAAGACGCTTCTTTGTCTAACTGCGTCTTAAAACTTGTATAGTTTCCACGTCTTGAAGTCAGTGCATAAACTGTCCATTTTCTCAAACTCCACATTTAAATTGAATATAATAATTGATTTTAATAATTGTCTGCCTTTTACATTTATTCAAATTAATATTGAAATTGACTTTAAAATTTGTCCGCCCTTTTAGTCTATTTCCTTTATGTTAAAATTGCTTCTAATTATTATTAAGCTCTCTTTCTAAAAACATTTGCAATGTAAATTAAATTAAATTCAAAAATTAAATTGCTCTCTCGAATTAAAATTGACTTATGGTCCTATTCTATATTATTATTGTACTTCAGGAAGTTGGAGATGTTACATAGTTGATACTTTCAATTTTACAAATTTTTAAAGTTAAAAATCTTTCAAAAATAAAAATGAAATGGCAAGTGTTTAAAAGAAACTGTTCTATATACATTCAAAGAATACTAATCTAGTAAAAAAACTTATTTTACTGATTTATCTTTAACCACACCGTTTTTTATAAGGCTCAAACGAAACGGATGCAATTTCGACAAAATTAATTGCTGCGCCTATTCCTGCAGAGGCCTGAATTACTACTTCCTCGATGGGTTAGAATATGGACATTCATATTTACAAAAACAATTGAGGTTATGCCAAGACAAGGAAGTTCATTGATGCTTTTTTGTTTCAGCAGCTGTTTTACTAACATATGATTTAGCGGACAGAAAAGTGCTCATATAAAAAGTATTGAGGATATTTTCCAGCTTGTCTAAAGGCGGGCGACAAAGAATACTCGATGCTTTTTATATGGACACTTCTCCGCCCGCTAGATGATAAGTGGCTCTTTCTAACCTATTAATGTTGCAGAAAAGACCTCTTAAAGTAGTAGCTGGGGGGAAACACATATTTCATTGCACGATATATAATCGTAATAATTGTAATGTTTGTTAATCGCCATGCCGAATATTGATATATATTAATAAGTATATTAACTTACTGTCTGCAATATTCTTGTATTATCGTCGTTTAAACGACGGCCGTTTCGGCTATCCAACCATTTTCAAGCAGTTCAGGTTTCCCTTCGTCAATCACAAACACTTTACACATAGTTACATATAAAAAGACACAAAACATTTACACGCACTTAACATTAAACACATGAACTCAATAATCGACTGTCTTTCATGATGTCCCGGTACATACTGCGGATATATCTTCGGGAGGGGTTAATGTCTTATCTACCTTCGTTAAAACAGTATCGTACAGCGCATTCGAATTAAAGTTTAATTTTTCGCTCAGTAAAATGTTGTTATTCACGTTATAGTTCTTATAAATTTCAAATTGTTCCAAAGCATTCATAAACTTTCCCTTTTAGTGATGGTGTAATATTTTTAAGGTTTCATTTATGCAGGAATAACTATGGTCATTTTGGATTAAATGTTCGGCAAATTTTGATTCAGTTTTTTTGAGGTTCGCATATTGTTTGGATGAAGGGAGATGTTCTTTGAACCTTTTCTTAAATGATCTTCCTGTTTGTCCTATATATATTTTAGGACAATGAATAGCCGAAACGGCCGTCGTTTGAACGACGATAATACAAGAATATTGCAGACGGTAAGTTAATATACTTACCTATATTGTACAATTACAATTTAGGTAGTAGTGAAAATATTGGGAACATGTGTAAATAAACTAGCCAGCCTGAATCTGATTAGTGGTCTACAATGAAATGAGAAGTAAAAGTAGACATGTAGTAGCAATAGTTGGGAAGTATGAATTAGTGTTAATACATTTGACTGATGTCCCAATGCTTGTCTATTCTCGTATATTTTAGATTTTAATACGTTCACAACGTAAAGGAATTTGTGGACTTTGCAAAATGACATGCATTTTCAGGCTTTTCATATCAAAAATGCGTATTCTGAATTCTCACAGAAATTTTTTCTAATTGAGTGTATTAATACAGTAAAGGTGCTATTATTGAAAAAAAAATGCTTGTAATACAATTTTTGTACATATGTGTGCGTGTACCACCGGTGGTGCACGATGTGTGTTGGTAATACTTCAGTAGCCAAGCGCGTAGTGCACCACCGTGGTACATCTGTTTTCTCTTTAGTCTATGTAGATGCTATAAGCCCTCTTTCGCATTTCTGCTTGCAGCCGATTATTTCGCGCACTATCCAAATTAAGAGCATGTTATTTTCCCCACTTTTTAGTTTGCAGTTGTTATTGTTTTATTCTGAAGTTAACAACTTTATTTTATTTTTAACTTTTTATAATGATTACCTGTGCACTCTTTTATAATTTTTAATAAATGTTTATATTTATTGAAATAAATATATTTTTTATGAACCTAAAAATGGGCGGATCATGTACCACTGGTGGCGCACTAAGCACTTTAACCCTACAACTGTCCATGTTAATGTTTTGCAACGCCATGTCACTTCGGAGCGTGTGCAAGCAAATTTTCAAAAATTCGCCAAATATAGTAATTGTATACCAATCCAAAAGTGTTCGGTACCTTTTTTGTAGAGAAAGGTTCAAAGAAGTCAAATATGCAATTAAAAAATTTATTGATGTAAAATTGTAAAAGTTATTAGCTCAAGAAACAAAAAATGTTCAATAACGAAAGGAAAATGTTCAACTTTAGGCCTACATAACAAGTAGTAAACATTTTTTGTAATTTTTTCGTAAGCGTAAAAAAGTTTCATAATTTAGTTCTAAATAGAACTGTATAAAAACATTTATCAATTTCAAATTTCTTATTTTAAAAACACCAGTTTTTATGTTCCATCTACACAACTGCTAACAAAAGTAGGCCTAGTTCCAAACGTAATTTAGGAATATTTGCTTTACCCAAAAATGAAATATTATTATAACAAAGTGTAGACAAGAAATCAAAGAATTGAACCGTATACTTGTAAATTATCTTTTCCTAAAAGTGTTTGACTTAGAATTATTTGAATAACAGAAGAGAGAAAAATTGTAGAAATCTCTCGCCCATTTACACTATACACGATGTGCGTGCAAACTCCTATGTCTAGCCATGTTGTAAAAGTTAATTAGGCTTCAGATTCAAACGTTAGATGAGACCGTATTAGCAGTCACTTTCCCACGGTCCTACACAATAAACTGTTAAAATATAGCATATTTGGTTTACAGGGAAAGTTAGCTTGAAGCATTATGTTTACAAAGATACCAAAATATCTCTAAAAAACTATTGTGGTCACACAGATATCACCTGTAATAAATAATGCTGTTTATTGGTTGGAAAACTGACCAATTGCAAGGGTCTACAAAACACCTCACAACTTTAGAACTATTTGTCCGATTTTTGATTGGATGACAGTATTAGATAGGGGAAATTGTGAAGAATCCAACGATATCTAGGTTTACTTTAGAAGAAGTACTTGGCGGGTTTTAGAGAGAGAGAGGAAAGATGCGTTACTTCGTCGTGTTTTGTGACGAAATCCGGTGAATTGACGGGCACCGAGTTTGTTGAAGAAAAGTAATAAACTGCAACGATGATTACATATGTAAATATACGTTTTAGAAAAAACTTGTAAATACAAAAATTAAAGTTTAGATCATTACCTTTCCAGCGGTTTTTGATTTATTGCGATTGAATAATTTTTAGTGGGTGAAATATTCATTACAAGTAGAGTTGTCAAAATTGATCGTTTTCACGTGCCACACCCCCACGACCACTCAAATTGAGTAGTCTGACAGTTGCAGGGTTAAATGAGGGCACGATGTGCCACCGGTGCTGCACTATGTCATGATCATGTTAATAATTTGCTAAATCTCTCTCTGCACTGATATTGACTGCTTTATACTCGTATTTGTTGTTGGGTTTTAAGATGAAGACTGAGATAATTTGAGGTTAGTTTTATATAAAGTTATTTTCCTGTAAACTTGTAAAGCTAGTTTTTTTTAGGCATTGTTGATTAAATACAAATGATATTATACACCTTTGCATAAACAGATTTACAATATATGGTTAGACCTGCTGTTTATTTCACTGTAGTGCACAGTCTAGAAATATTTTGGTGTATATTTAGAACATCTCATTAGATCTGTGTTTTAGTTGCTAAGTGTGTGGTGATATTTAATTCTGCATTGCCATTTTATTCTTAAAACAATGCACAACATGTTCTTAAATACCTACTTCTATTTTCAAAATATTGTTTTTCTAACGGGTAAGCCTTGTTTTTCTTTTCACAACAATGGCTACAAAAAGCCTTAAGAATATTAATATTTTATCAACACCGCTAGTTTTTAAATATTAAAACGTAACACCTGTCCATTTAATTTTAATCGAGGTATTTTATATTTACTTTTTTTTACTTAAATGTTGATTGTTGTACTGCACAAGTTGCACTAAATGTTTGTATATTTTTTATCTAGTCTATTCACTTTTTTATGTATTTTATCTATTTTTAATAACGTTGTTGTTATTAGGTTTAGTTTTAGGTTATATATTTAGACTTAGTAAAATATATTTTCTGTATGTTAACCGTTTAGTTCAGTATATAATCTAGATGGAAATATTTCTTCCAATCGCATTTGGAACAATAGATTGATAGTTTTATGATATTTGTAAAGAATGTGACTGAGGGAATAGCTGAAGATTACCAATGCATGGATATCTGTGTAGTTGGAATAAAGCTGATATTCGGGAAATGGCCGCCCATCAGCAGTATAATAACACCTGTTGGTTGCCTTATATAAATATACCATATGTACTTTCTGCATACATTTTTAATTCATTTACATAAATTTACCATTTTTCTAAAAAATTTAATTCTTGTTCTTTTAGTCAGCTTTTATAGTAATAATGCATTGTTTTAGTAGACTTAAGTGGTCTACACAGTGTAATTCAAGCTCATTATATTTTAATCAAAAGATAAATAAAATTGTTATTCAAACATAGGTTTGACAACGCTTCCGTATACTCACCTATACTGCAAAATATTTTGTGCAAGCATTTTTACGGCCACCATTTTGAAAATAATGCTTGTACTAAATTTGAAACCAACCTCAAACAAACAAACAATATGGTTTCACTCCTTTGTTTGAAGTCTCTGCATTTCCCATCTGTGAATAATTGAAAAAGAAAAAAACATTCCACCAGATAATTAGGGTTAGCGTGAACTCTGTGAGTTATTAGCACACGTACGTTGCGAACAAGGATTTACACTTTCTTCCGTAATGATTGCAGAGCTGCACTAGACAAAAGTATCCTCATATTTACAGACTAGGCTTTTAGAAAATACACAACCCAGTTTCAGGTACAATTTATTTTGTTATTCCACTCCTTGCAACAATTTTAAATATTACTATAATTGTTGAAGAGGTAAACCCCTTCTAACAAAATTTGGAGGCCTAGAGCGGACCATGCCCTCTCAGTATGCCACTGCAGCCCATATAAGTATTGGTAAGGTGCTTTTCCCCTTAACACGTTCACTGCTACGCAAATTTCAATCATATTTCCAATGCTAGGAGCTGACCTATTATTTTTTACTTTCTCCACCCTATACGTAGTATATGGAGAAAGTATTGTTTTCGTAAAAATGTTCGAATTTGAATTTTCAGTTGAATTATCTGTTTTGGTGCTCCCAGAACCCCAAAAAATGGTTTAGTACAATTATCTGTGTTGGTGCTCCCTGAACCCAAAAATATTTTTAGTGGAATTTTTTGTTTTGGTACTCTCTGAACCCAAAAAAGTGTTTTTAGAGTGGTGTCTGTCTGTCAGTCTGTCAGTATGTATACACGACCAGAGAGGACACTATTGGTCCGATTTTCATGAAATTTGGTATGTAGGTACTAAACCCTAATATCTCCAGGCGTTTTTTTTCATTTTTTGGAATTTTTAATTTTTAAGGGTAATTTACCCCTAAAAACCCATAAAAAACGACAAAAATGCAAATTTCTCAAAAACGGCTCTAACGATTTTGATCAAATTTTCAGTATTTATAGTGCTTAAGATGCCAAACAAAATGACACCACCCGCTTTTATCAAAACTTCGGCGTTTTATAATTATGGGGAAATGTTTAAAAAATAAACAAGTTTATGTTGTCAATCTAGCATCGCGGCGGCGGCCGCACGGGGTAGCACCATGGTAGCGATCACGGCCAGTAATTCAAAGGTCGCGCGATCGAATCCCGCCTAGGGCAATAATTTTTTTATACGATTGACGTAGGTAGAATATTATTTTTTTGTTTTGTTCTAAAAAGTAATAAATAAAATGATTGAAAACAATATTATTTTGACTACAGTAAGTTGGGAGAAAGTTTGTGTCAGTTAACTGATACCGTTTATTATATTTATAGTCTTAAATGAGTAGATTTTTTTTGATTTTTTAACCTTTCTACGTAATAATCACTAATATTGTAAACAAGACGCACATGTGCGTCCATAGCACATAGGCTCAAAATTGTCGTGCGACGCACGCAATGCTCTTTGTATTGAAAATACTCCCAATACGAGGGTTGGCGTGCAATGCACTGTACATTGGCCACTTCTCAAAGTGTTCAGTGTCAAGCTCACATGTGCGTCCTTAACAGTGAACGTGTTAAAACAACTAAATGTTTGTGTAATGATGAACAGATACAACTGTTTTATTCAAAGCCACTAGCACTATTGTTTCATACTGAAAATACAAGTACAATCTGCCATCCTGTTTATATATTGAGCTCATTGGTTATGCAATTTATATAGACTATGTCAAATTTATGTACTTTATTTGAAGAATAATTAAAAAGATAGAAAAATATTTTGTAGAGTGGATAGTTTTGTCGGCCATTTGTATTTCAAATCTGTACTAATAATTTTAACTGTTTGGATATTTTTGAACAATTATTGAAAATAATATAAAAACGTCCAAATTACTTTTAATAATAAGAATATAATATGCAAGTGAAATTCAAAAACCAGCTTTTAGCCTAGTGAAAATATAACAGTGTGTTAGAACCACTTTCTGTACTGAATTACATGTTATAGTTCATAATATTTATTTTATTCGTCCAATCATTTTAAGACTTTTAAATACTCCTGTAAGTGTTATTTGTTTGTTTTTTTTTTTTTTTAATATAAAGGATAAACTTTATATTTAAACTACATATTTTGACATGATATTATTTTAGACGGAGAAAAGATTTTAACTTAAGCTTACTACTTTCAAGAATAGATTTTGATTATCTTTATCGTAAGTGAAATTTACAATCCAAAAATAACTATACTGTATTTTATATTTCGACTTTGTTATAATAATTGTAAATATTTCTGTAGCCATTGAAATGTTTGGTTTGGTGTTATAACAAACTTATGTCTTCTGATAATTATATTTATCCCTGCAAACAAATACATAGTACGAAGTCAGCAACAAGCTTTACAACATTGAATTCATTATTTCTGTAATTCTAAATGAAATATCAATCACAATAGATGCATTTAAAGTTCAAATAGAGGTAGTGGCTTACTTACAAAATTCTACTTTGGATGTAAATTATAGATACACATTTTATTTCTTAAGCTTATTCACTTATATTTTATTCACCGATATTAAATCAACTTCCTAAACTATATAACTTCAGTTATTTTCCTTTTGAAATAACTGTTCTCTTCCTTTTAATCGTACAAAATATATAAATAATAATAATGAAGTTTGAGTACAAAAATATTTATAATAATTATGAAACATGCATGTTTGTCCAAATGTCTAAATCAAATCTTTCTAATTTATTCAAGTTTTTTTATTGTATTCTTTTTAATAATATAGTGATTGTGTAACTGAATAACATCTCTTATTTTTATGAATAAATTGTATCCATTTTTAGATAACCTTGTAATTAAATGTACAATGTTTAATAAATAAGTTGAAACCATTAAAATTCTAGAATGTTAAACATTTAGTGACTTATTTATACATTTTAAGAACCCTTTTTAACCCTTTCCACTCGAGTGTCGGAGCAGCCCCGCACCCTACTAATCCGCACTATCCTATATCAGGCGAGGCCCAAACTCGCTATGATAACGTTCTTTGATTGCATTTGAACAGACGCAGTTACTTTGATGACCGCTATTGTTGAAGTTTGAGATGTGCTGCTATCTGTAGAATTTTTTTTAGGACCATTTGAGTTCAGTTTCTTTGGTAAATCAATCTTAGAAAATGTAATGTTTGCCGTCTTTGGCCGGTCTGTAAACAGCTGTCTGCTCTCACCGTTGTTTGGTTCCTACTTACTACGCAGTGTTTTAGTGAGCTTACGCGTCGTTTGGTTTTGTTGTACTAGGTTATCGTGTGTAATTTCACAGTTTATTTTTGAATATTGTTCTTTTTATGATAATGAATGATGTGAAATAAAATGAACGAAGACGATGGCAGTTTGTTACAAAATGACGTTAGTGGCGACGAAACTTTTGTTTCTAATCTGAGTGATTTAAATATTACCAATCAGTTCAGAAAAAAAGCTTTTCTTACTAGTTTTGATCTACATAATACTGTTGTTAAGCAATATAATAAATAGTTGAGGCACTTTTGTACAAGTTGGTGTCAAAACTAATTGTTTTCATAAAAACTAATTTTTTACAAAAAACTAGTTTTTCAATTATAATTTTTTTATAATTTATTATTGTGTCTAAAACATGTGAAACCACTTAATTGTATTTATAATGATATAGACAACAAAAAACAAGCAACAAATATAGGTCTTCCCATTGAAAATTTTTCCAAAATTCTTGTTTATTCCGGTTTTTTTTACAAATTTATATTTTTTTCAATAAATAAAAATTAAAAACATATACTTGAAAATAAAAATATATGTTTTTTTTTCATACTAATCTATACTTTAGTCATAGAAGAAACTACCAAAAAAATCACCCTTTTAGAACTGAAAGAAATACTTTTTTTTGGAGTAAACATGTTACAGTGCAATATTCGCAATATTATAATGAGGCTGTTTTTGTGCCCCTGATAGAATCAAAAGAAATCTTTCTTCCATAAGATTAACATTGAAACTTTGAAGTCCAGTGGGACACAGCCCTAATGTCCTAGGACTTCGGTAAATGGCCTAAAACCTTCCCAGGGTTAACGTGTGTTACTATGCAAAATTTCAAAGCAATCGGATGGACGGTTTGGTAACACATAAAGGACAAACAGACAGACAGACATGTATTGGATTTTATATATATAGATTATGATTAAAGTTGTAAACATAAAAGTATAATCTATGCTGGGTTTTGTTTAAGTATTGATTCAGAATGACATAGTTAATGTTTATTTATATACAAAAATAAATTTGGATTACAAGATGAACATTCTAATTTTTCTTGGCTCTATTTGATTAAAAACCAACAACAGATTTTAACTGTTACAATACTTTAATTAGCATTTATTTACATTTATTTTATATCATTCATCATTTAATATTATTTTGCAATTATTATTTTGTTTTAACAGGAAATTTGGAGGGATATATCACCTTGATCCTCCGCCCTTTGTTCACCACTATCCTCCAACAAATTCCAAAACTGATTGTAAAGGTGCATATACACTTGTACGCTGCGTGGCATGCGCGCAACGAGTTCTCTAAGTTAGTACGGGGTGTTGGAGCTGCACATGAACCGCATGCGCAAGGCTCATCACGATCCATCTCCTGTCGGTTTTTTCAACGAACCCTTTGTGTGTTCGCAGATCAGATTTGGACGTGTGTTTGAGAGGTTTGTAGTTTTTCGTGCGCACTGATTGTTGATTGCTTTGTGAGTTATGGAGTGGTCAGAAGAAAAAATAATTAAGTTAATCGATGCCTATTGGAAAAACCCTCTTCTGTTGAATCCAATAATTTATCATTATCATCAAAATCATTCCTCAGTTGCCTATTAGGTTTAAGAAACCCTTTTGTATATATTCGATATTTTATTTCTAGTTTTAATTCAGAAAATAAATTCAATTTCAATAAATAACTGGCCAACAGATTGTGAATTTTAAAATTCTTTAGTTTAATAAAAATATGTATCATCAATTACTTCTTTATTATTTCAAGTAGGCTATTCTTTATTTTAATGTATAGCTAGCCTGTACAACGATCTTAAAATTACATTATTTATAACAACCAAGGCTATTTTAACTTCAGGCCTATTTCACATTTGTTTAAATTAAAACCCAACTTTGAGGCCTATGATTACTACCATAAGCGTATAGAAAAAGGTACTGCGACGGTAATTAGCCAGTCGCAAGGCGCTAATTAGACTTGCTAATTAGAACCACAAAACATTAAAAGTTAACGAATTTAAAATTTAAAGACAGCATAAGAATCAGTAAATTAAAGCATAAATAAAAGAAAGAATAAGTTTTTGATGATATATGAATAGTTTCAGAGTTATTAAAGAAATTAGTTTAACGTTTTATCAATCAGAAAATTAACAGACAGAGGCGATATGAATTGTACTAAGTTCAATCGACAAGATGGGACAAGAAAATTCCTGTCGAGAACGGCAAAAGTTTGTCAGCTTCTACTTGTTGCTAGGCAGATCTAAAACCATGTTAAATTTTGATAATTGTAAATGTTGTATATTATTTTGGTGAATTAAAAAGAAGGGAAAAAGACGAATAAAACAGTATAAAAAGTTTTTTAATAGAGTAATTAATTTAGGAGTTATAGCACAAAAAGTAAGAGCAAAAAATGAAAAATCGCTTGTGTCGAATATATTCAAAAAACTAATTAGGCCTAATAGAGACCTAATAAGGCCTATAAAAGAATAGCACAAATTAATTTCAAAATAAAATTAACTTAGTAACAAAAAAGGGATTTAAAGTCATTAATTTGCATAAAAAGGCCTATAACTTCAAAAATAAAGTTAAATTCAAAAATTGAAAAGGGGGAAAAATCGATATACTAACAAAAGGTAATTATGCAAGGTTTAGACAAAAAATCATAATTAAAATTAACGGAATTAAATAATAAAACTAAATAACTTTAAAGTTAAACAAAAGGGAGAAAAAATTAGAATAGTTTGTAATAAATAGCAGAATAGGTTAGGAAATAGTTAAATGCATTGTAATATCACTTGAGATGTGAGAAAGGTAAAATCGGGGGGGAATAAAACACAAAAATCGGCAGCGCAAAATTAGGCTTCCGAAAATCAACCATAGCGGGAGAACCAAACAAGATAGAAGAAATCCAAAAACATATTCGTTCGTTTGGGAACCAAACGAAGAGGATAGAAAGAAGAAAATTCCAAATTTGATAAAATTCACAGAATTAAATTCCAAAATTCAACGAAAACTTGCGAAGCAAATAACACGGCAAAAAAAGGGCGTACGACTTCAAATCAAAGGGCTACGTGAGCAGAAGGTCGTCATGTACAAGATGAGACCAACAAAACCAAAATTGGGCCAAGGACAAGAAAGTTACGGCAGTTTGAAATTTTCAAAGCCAAATTGCATTGATTTCAAGAATGAACACGCCGAGCAAAAGCAAACAGTAACGAGACAAATCTGCCGATTATTGGAGGGGCGAGAGCCTTAAGTCGGTAGGCCTGTCGAGTTAGTTCAGTTTTAGATACCAGACCGTCACCACGTACTTCAGAGATCCTAGAAGGGCTTTCCAAGAGACTAGCTGAGGGAACGATCGCAGTGGAACACTCGCAAGAATAGCGGACATTGGGCGTCATCAGCATAAGTCAAAGAGAGTAAATCTTGAAGAAAATCGAGGCGAGGACCTATCTAGCTAAACTCCGGTCAAGAGTAACGGGCCGAAAACCGTACTGCCATTGGGACTTAACTGGACCTAAGAGGATTCCGGAGGACCAACACCGCCAGGATTGGGAACCGAAGACAGAACATCTTGTTTGTTGTAAGTAACAGATTATCAAGTTGTTTTCGAGTATAAGAAAATTTTAATAAATTCAAAAATCAATAAATTAAATTAATAAATAAATAAAGTAAATTCAGGGGAAAGTAAAATCATTTTAATAATAGTTAACTCACATCTCACAGTGGTAAATATCGACAAAAAATTAATTATAAATATATATTCAATTTATCCATTGTATTTTGTGTTGAAAACGCAGTTGCGTAAGTTTAATATAGTAATTTTGTTCAATAAATTGGTTATTTCTTGAAAGAGTTGCTAAAATCATTTATAAAATTAGTAAAATACCATAAATCATTCAGTGCTCTAATTATAAGGATTCAGGTAAGGCAAAGGTGTTTTCTGATCATATCAAGTATATCTCCACCGGGGACGACCTCGAGATCGGAGTTAGAAAAAGAGCTAGTGTACTAAAGAGAAAACAAAACAAAAGTTTTCTAAAAATTTTAAAACAAGAACTGGAAATTAAAGAAAAACAATTTCCAATTCTTGCCATCGCATCAACCACTCAAAAAGGGTCATACGGGCAGGTACAAGTTGGCCGAATTTCAAATAAAATTAACTAAAAGGTAAATCAGGTATAGAGCGGGTATTGCAGGGCAAGTGGCGACCGAAGGTGGGGCCAAAACCTGTGATTACGAAAGCGGGAAAAAGTCGGAGAGTGGCAGGTGCGCGTGGCAGTACGTATAATTTATTTACACCCCTGTCTTGAGTAAAATTTCAGTGCGGAAATAAGTGTCCTGTTTAGAAATGTGAAACCCTACCTTCTGCAGCAGGTTCTCAAAGTCAGAATAATCGCGGGTTTTCTTTGGATCGCTGGAAGTTCGTTGAAATCGAAACTTTCAACGAGCCGTGACCGCGCTTGTTGAACGGCGCGAGAGTGTATACGCAGTGGCGGGGGGCCAGCAAGCCTTGACCGGGGTAAGTATTGTCAAAAAATTACTAAAATAAGCTAAATGTCTGCAGACATGATTGTGCATCCAATACGGCAATAACCATTATTTTTTAGAGAGCATAAAGAAGCTTTTCAAAATTAAAGCTTATCAAGAATTATTTGAGAAGTACCATGAGTCAATCAAGACTTAGTGATTTGGCGATCCTCAGCATTGAACAACAGGAAATGCGAGAAATTAATGTAGATAAAATTGTGGAAGAGTTTCTTCTTTTGAAAAAACGCAGATTAGGCCAACTTCAATAACTCAGTGTGTATGTGGCTGTAAGACTATGATAAACTGTCTCTACTGACAGTATTTAGATTATTTAACCATATTTTTTTTTAATATCAAGTGATCTAGTGATTGTGTAAATAGTTGTTCAATTACCTAAATATCTTATAAACGATTACCATAATTGTATGGTAATGAACAAAACTACAAAATACTCAGTTTAAAGCATTGGCATTGGATAAACAAAGGACACGAGATAATTCGAAAAGTATATACTAGAAAGTGACCAGTGCAGAATGGATTTTTGGTAAGTTCATAATCTTATATAAATTATTGATAAAAAGTGACATATTTACAGCCGTGAAAACATAAACACTTGAATTTTTCTAATAACACTAATTTATTTGTTAAAATAATCTAATCTCATTAATACTATTACTGCTACATTTAAGAGGAATACAAATCTTATTACTATACCAACAATTAGTTAAAACCAATAAGAGTGTTTTAGACCAGTTTAAATCGTACTATTAACAATACATTTATTTCTTTGTATGAAATATAAATTATTTTACTTATTGAATTTACTTTAATTAATATTTAACATATTCTGTAATAATTATCTCATGTCTCAGTAGTAGGTTTTTGATTCGTCCTTGGAGAGCGAGTGTAAGAATAACGTATACAAAAATTGTATATTTTATTTTATATCGGTCATCCTTTATGCAGAAAACTATTTATCATGGCGTTCGTGCAGTAAAGGAAATGTCGGGTCATATGCCTCGGTTAATGAATAAATTAACCCGTACACTCGTCAATAGCAATAAAGATATAGGGGGAGAAGGGGGGGGGGGGTACTTTGTGTACGCACCTTTATAGTCACTCAGTTGGATCTAATCACAATTTTAAATAGGTACTACAATTACTTTAATATTTTATATCACCATTAAAACAATTCAAAAAAGTAAAAGCCTATACAAATTGAAACATTACTGTACAGTAACAGAAATATGAATATGTTGCCCAAACTCATCTTAATAATTTATTTAAAGAAAGAACTTCATTGAGACAAAAATTCTAACTTTTGCCAAATTATATAACCTAATTAGATTAAAACTTTGCTTGCAATATTTGATAATAATTCCAACAATGGATTTACACTAACCAGTAAATCTACCATAATAATTTCAAAATGTAAACAAGCAGTGCTTCCTAGTAATTAAAATAACAACTACTTGCAGAATAGGTCAACATAAAGTTTAGCTAAAAGCCTAGAGGTAGCAGCACATAAAGGCGGGTTGACACGGTACGAGTAAGCTCGGACCGAGCTAGCTCGGATGTTACGCTCAGATCACTCGGACGCTACTCGTACCATGTCAACAATGCGTCCGAGTATCTCTGAAGTGACGAACTCGGGCTGAGTGAAGTCGGATACTACTCTACTTTCTCGGATACGAGTGTCTTATATTTTCAAGATGGCTACAGAGGAGCTTAAAGTGGTAAAAAACAAGAAAAGCATTAAAAGGCTGTCCGATAGGGAAACAGTTTATTTTGTTGAATTGTATGAAGCTGAGGAAGTCCTGTTCGTTCAGGAACTCTACGCCAATACTTTGGATCCCGTACTTCCTCAATTAGCATATCGGCAACACATAACAATCCTTTACGCACAAAATCAGACATAATTTACGAACAAATAATCAATCAATTACTGTTTTACTACATTTCTCGCCATTACCACTAACAAAATTCAATCCGAGTGTTGTTGTACGTGTCAACACCGTTCCGAGTTTACCGGCTTGAATGTACTCTGACCGAGTACAAATAGCTAGCTCGGTCCGAGCTTACTCGTACCGTGTCAACCCGCCTTAAGGGAACCGATCAAAGATCCACGGTAGTCGGTATCAGGAGTTCATAGTATATTGTAAACAAATCAGGCAATCGAGAGGGAGAAACATCATTCTGCTGAACATTTCGATTGTAAACTCTTGCATATGAATATTTCAAAGGCCGAAACAATCGACAATTTTTCGATTGTAACGTCTCACAATCGCGCATGACTATCAGTCAGTATCAATTAGTCAAATCGTAAATAATGAACGAAACTAACCTCAAATCTAAATTAAATTAATATTATCTTTATCTTATCAGTTCCATTTTAATGTGTATTTTATCAATTCTGAGTTCAGCAAATGGGCTTATTCAAATAAAGATAGGAATTTGGTATACAAATTAATAAATTATGTGTAGATTTAAGTATATGTAGGCCTATAACATTTATAGTTTTAGATCTAAGTTTAGGTCTAATTGTTTACAATATGTTAAAAAATAAGTCATGTTTGTTATTATTTTTTTATTTGTTTTTACAGATACACAGTGTATTAAGTGGTTCTTTGAATAGCATAATGACATCAAATAATTTTATTAAAGACTTAATAATATGTACAAACTTTGCGGCTATTAAACACTCTAATCAACGACGAAAGAATAAGGCCAAAACACCTTATATCAACCATCCAGTTGGTAAGTCATAACATTAACAAAATTTCATGCTAAAGCCATATTTACACTATGCAGCTCAAGAGCTATATTATTATTATAAGCGTAATAACCATATTCCCTCTCGGACATATAATACCAAAATAACAAATCCTGAACCTAAACTAACTTGCACAGTTAACCGGTCACACAATGTTTCTAATTCGTAAACTTTAATAAGGCTAGATCTTCGGTACTTAACTCTCCCTGAAAAAATTTCTGGGCTCTCAATGAGTAGGGCTTATGGCCTACTCCATAATTTCATTAAAAAATGTTTGAATATAATGGAATTTTTAAATTCAGTTTTCACCTACTTCTGGAATTTGAAATTTTGCAGATTTATTAAGAATCGATGACAATACAATATTAAATCAACAGTAAGTGTGGTTATGTCTTGAATGCCAAGGTTTCCGTACCATCACAATAGTTTTATCGCACCTTTATTTGGTTGACCTGTATGTATGAATGTTGTGGAACATTTAATTCAGTTTTCACCCACTTCCAGATATTTTAATTTGAAATTTTGCATACATATTAAGAGCCAATGACAATACAATTAGATCATATTATAATACCAAAAGCATACTTTTTAAATTATTAATTATTTTAGTTTTTAGTGTTACTAAGCACTGTAGACCATAAGCAGTTGTGATTATTTTTCATAACTCAGTACCTTTAGTGTTATTCCAAATAATTTTACCTATGACTTCTTTAAATTTTCTCCATGAACAAATGGCCTTTTAAAAATTGTAACATATTTCTTTCTCTGAAAATAAAATACACACTCAGAGCGAGACCCCCGGCAGCCACCTTGTCTGCTGTTAGGGAAGTACGCACTAATTGAAAGAGCATAATTTTTTAACATTTTACCATAAATATCATTTTGTTGACCTGAACACTGACGCTAATACCTAACTTACAGAAAAAATGTTGGAAATTGTGAAATGATATAAAAACAAACATCTAGGTACTGGAAATCTACCTTGCCGAGTTTATGTAGCACTCAGCGACGTATTTGAAGTGTTACTTGCAGATTTCTATCAATCGTTCAAACACACGGTTTGATTTGCAATTACAACTTTTGTTATTTTCTTACTAAAAATCTTCTGTACTTTTATAAAATTCATTATTTTTTATTAGTTTCTATAGTATATATTAAAAAATAAGGTCTGAATATTACACAAGTACACAAATTTTGTGTATCATATACTGCTAAAGGTCGGGACACACATGACCGCACTGCACCACGGCCTAGTGTTGGCCAACAGACGGCAGAGGAATAATCTAACATCACCGTACAGGGGGCGTGCCCTGTTTCCATTAGATTATTCCCATTAGATTAAGGCTGAAATTCAATGATATTTTCCGCCATGTTGTTTACTTGAAATAGATATTTTAATTTAAATAGGCTAATAATTACATAAAACCAATTCGTGTAACCCGGCATCAATCGCACTAACTCTATAACACCAATTGTCACATTCTGTCTGTAGAATCAAGAGCTAAAGTCAATCAAAAGCATTGTATTCGTGTTTTCTTCATTAATTATGATTTATAAGTGTTTGAAACATATTAAAGAATAGTTTTCATTTCAATATAAATTATTAAGTCAACTAAGCCCAACTGTATACAAATTCACAAAGTAATAAATGTGTTTTGGAATTATTTCTTTACAAAACATTCTAAACTGTAAAAAATACTACAACTCTAGAATATACTTAAAAATTATATACACCTTATTACTCTTTAAGAAATTTGTTTTAAATTTTATCTTAGCTACTTGAATCTTTACACTCGCTCAAATAGACAGACGTGCGCTAATTAACTGTGTTTTACCTTCCCCACCCTCCACTCATATCCTTACAAAGTCAAGATCGATCACCGTGTTGACTCATGCCGCGTTTAGTTTAACTAAATATATGTTTACAGGTGTAGCAAATATACTAGTAGAAGAAGGAGACGTGACAGATCCTGATGTCATACATGCGGCTTTACTACATGATACAGTTGAAGACACGGACACTACTATAGAGGAAATTGAGTCAAAGTTTGGAAAAACAATTGCAGATATAGTCTCTGAAGTAACAGATGACAAATCTTTAAAAAAAGCCGTCAGAAAAGAATTACAGGTAGGAATTATTAGTATATCTTTTAAAGTTATACTTGAAATAAACTACTTGTCAGTCATGCTTGTTAAGTATAGTTTTTATTTTAACATCCCTAAACATCCGTTTTATGTTTCGAAGTGCTACCATATCCAAACCAATTATATCAGCATCAAGTGCCTACAACAGCTTCACACCATTTTAGTCAGTGGCTTAGTAGCCTCATAATGTCAACTTGTTTTTAAGTTCAACCTCCTACAATAATTAACATTTTTTAGTTTCATACGATAGATATCATATTATAGCATGCTTTATAATTCAATAAGTTTCATTTGAGGTCGTTAGCCCTAGAACCGGCAGCTTTAACGAAAATGGATTTTTTGGCGTATGCAAGCACGTTTTCAAAAATTCGCCAAAAATAGTAAATGAACCCCAATCCAAAAGTGTTCAATAGCTTTTTTGTAGAGAATGGTTCAAAGAATTTATATATGCCAGTAAAAATATTATAGCCTAGATGTAAAATTTACAAAGTTACTAGCTCAAAAAACAAAAAAATGTTTAGTTACGAAAAATAAAAGTTCAACTTTAAGTCTACATAAAAAGTAGTAAACATTTTTTGTAATTTTTTCCAAAATGTAAAAAAGTTTTGTAATTTAGTTCTAAATAGAACTGTATAAAAACATTTAACATTTTCAAATTTCTTATTTTGAAAACACGAGTTTTTATGTTCCTACTACAAGTCTGCTATCAAAAGTATGCCAAGTTAGAAACGTAATTTACTAATATATGCTTTGCCCAAAAATGAAATATTATTATAACAAAGTGTAGAGAATAAATCAAAGAACTGAACTGTATACTTGTAAATTAGCTTTTCATAAAAGTTTTTGACTTAGAATTATTTGCATAAGAAAAGTGAGAAAAGATGTAGGAATCTCTTGCCCGTTCACGCTATACAGGATTCGCGCGCAAACTCCTATGACTACCCATGTTATAAAAGTCCGTTAGGGTTCAAATTTAAACCTTAGATGAGACCGTATTAGCAGTCACTTTCCCACGGTCCTACACAATAAACTGTTCAAATATAGCATATTTGGTTTACAGGGAAAGTTAGCTTGAAGCATTATGTACCAAAATATCTATAAAAAACGATTGAGGTCACACAGATATCACGTGAAATAAATAACGCTGTTTATTGGTTGGAAAACTGACGAATTGCAAGGGTCTAAAAACCCCCTTACAACTTCAGAACTATTTGTCCGATTTTTGATTGGATGAAAGTTTTGGATAGGGGAAATTGTGATGAATCCATCGATACATAGGTTTAACTAAGAAACCTACTGGGCGGGCTTTAGAGATTAACTAAAGTTGAGTTATTTGATTATGTTTTGGATGAATTTTCGGGCGCCGATTGATTTGTAGAAAACTAATAAACTGCAACGATGATTACGTATGTAAATATATGTTTTAGAAAGAAATTTTAAATACAAAAATTAAAGTTTGAAACATTACCTTTCCAATGGTGTTTGTCTTTTTGAGATTGGAAGATTTTTAGTGGGTCAAATATTCAATACAATCACTCGTTACAAATGTGTTGGAGTGACGGTACATTATGTACCGTCTGCCGGTTGGAGGGTTAAATGAAACACACTCTACCAAATTTAGGTTTTTGTTCTACACCACTTAGAAACACAAACGTCGCCTCACAGAATAATATTAGAACAACAACAAAATGTGTATTGTAGTTTGCTTCTAGGTTCTACTGATCCTATGCGGTGTTGTTACGTGATATGTTGCAGTCTGTTGCGTCACATGATGAGAATGTTACAGAACATTGGAGACGAGCACTTTCAATTTGTTGTTGGAAGGAGCGTTTAGCGATTGGTTGTCAGAAGTACACCCGAGATGCAAGAGAATTTGATGGTCAAAATAAAAAGTATTTATGCTTCTTTATGTTATAGGTAGAACATGCGCCTACGACCAGTTTTAAAGCAAAGTTAGTGAAGCTGGCAGATAAACTGTACAACTTGCGGGATCTGGATAATGAACTACCGGATGGATGGACAGAAGAACGTGGAGAAGAATATTACAAGTGGTCATTGCGTGTAGTCGATGGTCTCAGAGGAACCAATAAACCGATAGAGGATGCTTTAGATGTTATTTTTAGGAGAAAGGGACTGATTCCATGAACATTCTGTATCTTTATGTCGGTTATTGTTGTGCTTTATTCCTTTTATAGTAATAAATATACTTTTATTTGTGTATAATCAGGATTTTCTTTAACTTGATTTTACTTTTCTGCTTGATTTGAACTGTCATGAAATATGTTATTGAGTGCTGAAACCACATTAAATTATACTCCAGTATTTAACGTATGCAATCTTCTTGGAGGCGTTATAGAAAATTTAAACTTTATATATAAAAAATAATGTTTGCTTCTTTGTCCTCAATAGACTCACATTAGCAATTCGATCGATTTCACAAAAAATTCACATTTTATCCATATTAATCCCAGTAGTGTTTAGACATTACAATTACTACATTCTAAGGAGTTGGTACACCTATACAATAAATATAAATTTAACTAACTTCCTACAAGCTATATAAAGCTAAATTTGTGTAATATTATTCTTAATTTATATTAAAAAAACCATTTGCAATTCAATTACTTAAGAAACATTGAAAAAATGTGGAAATGGAGAAAAAAATTTCTATCGCTCCAATTTAATTTGGTATTGTCAACTGGGTCTTTTAAAATTCCCTCTTTAACACAATCACGTTAAAGTTTTAATAATTGACTCATCAGTTGCATGGAATGATTTGTTCCATAACTTTCAAACCGATGGATCTACACTCCTTTAAAAAGAATTATTTAATAAACACCTTTACTGAAAACTATTTCAGTCTCGTTAAAACCCAGCAACCGCCAGTCCCAATACACACATATTACCAATGTTAACTTCCGCAAGTATACGTTAACATATTACACATAGCCTGGTTATCATACACTTCACAGTGGTTGTTGTACAAAGAAACCTGCAGAGCGTAAATAATTTACTTTATTGTAACCATTCATATTACATTCTTCACAAAAATTATAATACTCTTTAGTTTCAATTATTAAATATTTTACGACTAAAAATCGGAATCCTCTTCAGTGCCAGATTTACATTTGATTAAAACTTTAGGTTCTTCGATGGCAGCTTTACTCTGTATTAACTTCAGTTCCAGCTGATGCTTTGTTGGCATTTTACCTGGTCCTGCGGCTTCTGGAATTATATAACTTGTTTTTAATACAATTTATTGAATTTTTTTTTTTTTAAGAGATGGCTTAGTTTTAAGGCAGTAAAAATCTCTTTCAGTTACAATGAAACGGGTTACACAACTTTAATAACCCTATAGAACTCGCAGTTAATCAATGTTCACAAAACGAGATAACTTTAATATTATGCTTACTGCAATTAAAAAAATAACATATTATAACAGTGGCGGCTCGTGCTATAGGTTCACTGGTTCAGGGAACCCCCAAGCAAATTGCGTTAATAACATAATATTTTAACAACTATAATATTTATTACTTGGTTTCATAGATCTAACAATATAGAGTGAAAAGTTGTTAAAATACGACAGAGCGTTACAACGCGCAGCTCTACTACGTCGATTTCAGCTGCCTGGTTCAACTCAAAGAATGAACCTCCTGGTCTAGGCGAGGGGGTACAGGGGAATTGCTTTTCACTGCACTCTAAATACAGCGACTCCTGACTCCTTCCGAAGTTGCAGTTCACAACTAACTTTGTTATGTAAAAAAGCTTAGGGTTACTTTATCCTTTGCGTAGTTGGTGTTTGTTTACTTCTTTGATTTATAGGTTATGTCAGTCGTGCATTCTATGAAGTTCATGGATTAAGTTTGTGTTAGTGTGGACATATTTTTATTATTAATAAATAATATTATTGCAGTTCAGTGTTGTTATTAGCGTTGTGTTAAGGTAAAGTTTTCAGAATGAACAGCGTTACATCTTTGCTAAGGGTAACTTTTCTTCTTTACCTCTTGAAGAAAAGTGTGCTATTAAAGTGTACAGGTCACTTCATTATTTTTATTATTAAAGTGTCACTTCATTATTTACGAGTCACTTTATGAACTAAAAACTTAAATAAACTAATGAATAAAGTATAGGCTACTATGTAAGATAACATTGTTCTCAATTTTCCATTTATAATAATTAATATGTATACTCGCATCTATTATGAAAACTGTAACCCGATTTTATCTCATTAAAAACGCTTTTCAGAATTTGCAGGACCCCCCCCCCCCCCCACCCTCCCCGTAGATTTGAACCCCCAAAGTAATAATTCACCAGCCGCCACTGCATTATAATGTAGAAAAAACTCCAAATTATTGTCATTTGTATAATCTACAACCATGTTGTTCTGCCTAAGCCTCTTCATCAGGAAGAGGAAATGTTAGCCTTATTTGTTCATTAGAGAAAAACCAAGAAGCGGAAATGGGTCCACCAAATAAATATCACACAGTATGTTGAAAATTAGAGTTTTAAACATATATCTTTCATTTACCTTCGAATGTTTCGAGAGTGTGTTGAAATGTTATATAATTTACTAGAACCATCTAAAAACCTTACATATTTCTACCTCTTGGTCCGATTTTACCCATCAATGAACCGAGTTTTTCCACATTTATTTTGTATACATCAGTCTGGATGTAATTTGTGCAAAATTACAGCAGTCATCGTGTCCTTAAAAAAGTGATATATTTGTAATATATTTTTCAGTTGACTGATTATGGTTTTGGTGTCCATAATAGTAGGGACGATAAAACAAAAAATATGTAGACTTTTCCGGAATTCGCATCACGGTAACGGCTACAATATATATAAAAAAGGCAATCTTGTGGAGGATTGTTACTAGGTCCAGGACATAGATAATATTTTAAGGGACTCCAATCTGGGGTACAACTATCACGTCAGTAAAGACATCCGTCTTTAATTAAAAAATGAAGCCAATGTTATATACATTTGAAATTAGAGTTTTTAAATTACAATTTACAGTTGAACTTGGTTATAGCGTCGACGAAGGGACTGAACGAATGTTGACGCTACACCAGAGTTACGTTATAAAGATGTACCAACAGGAAATCGTATTTTTGTTACCTTGAGTGATATTTTATTACAAACAACTATACAGTATTACTAATATTGGCAACAGTATTCATAACGTTTATTCAAAAGTAAAACGGTATCTTTTATTTTAATGTACAGGTCCCGATAATTATTGCTGATGTCACCTACAATTATAAATTAGTTAACATTGGGTAATGTGTAAAGTTTTAATGAGTAAATACATATAGTGTGTATTAAAAAACACTAAAATTACAGAACGTATTAAAACATTAACTTGCTGTATTAAAAAGCACGCAACAATTTTAAAGCATCAACGTTAGTGTGGAGGGGAAGGGGGGCAACTGTCTGATCACAACAACGTAAATGTCTCTTATACGATTGAGTTTCGCCGTGCTTTTGTATTGTACGAACACTCTCCCAGCACGGTTATGGGTTTAGTTACACACAACTGACACTCATAGCGTGTGAATATTGTTCCTTAGAAGGGGTGGGAGAGCTAGCAGTGTTGCTGGAGTGGAACCCCCCTTTCTACCGTCTTTGATGGGATCCGCCACAGTTACATTTTACGAGTGAAAACAAATACGTAGTTTGTTTATCTCGCGGTTTTATTTTGAAGAGAGAAAAATATTCGGCCCGACATCAAAGTAAAGGGAAAATTCTAACATTTTTCGAGTTCTAAAAAAAATTAATTCAAAATTTTGGCATTTATATTTTGTAGATGTTACAACCGATTGGTTAAAATAGTTATTGACGCTAAAACAGGAGTTTATAATAACGATTTGACCGGACAGAAAAACAGATGCTATGCCAGAGTTGACGCATTAGCCGAGGCCATTAAAACCAAGTTTAACTGTACCGGTATATACTTCTTTAAATAAAATGATCAATTTTTTTACAAATTTTACACTAATATAAGACTCTAACCATAGAGATCTACGTTCTATCAAAGACACCCTCAAGAGGAAACGTGA
>JAGFPH010000322.1:254233-310428 GCA_018207615.1 Philaenus spumarius | reverse complement strand
CTAAGGTGGTTGTTCCCCTAGCAGCATGCGCAAACCTTCTCTGCACATCCCCAAGACAGTGTCATCACTCGTCCCACGAGTAATAAAATGGATAATGGTTTATAATTACAGGATTACCGTAGGTAGGCCTATTAACTTACTCTGCTTCAAACTGATTTGGCGTGATGATGTCTGCTTGAGGTATAAGTATGTCTCTGTATATCTCCAAGTGAGACTCGGGAACATAGAATCTGCCATTGTCTCCCATCACTGGATCACAGACTGTAAACAAATTACAGATAGAGTTTAAACAGAATAACCATATCTAAAACAGGGCAGACAATAACTGAGACAAACTTACCATAAACTATATTACTGTTCATACTACGCAAATACTTGATAAGTTCAGCAATGCGCAAGAGGAAAGTGGGAGAAGCACAGTACCCAGTAAGAAGATGAGTATATCTTCTATCCAGATCATTTGCTTTTAAACCATCCATTAGATCTCCTGCAACGATAAACAAAAAGTTCATAAATTCAATTTCTTAGTGTTCTTATTTACATACGAGGTCATGTATATGCCTTTAAGATTCTGTTAATTACTGACCTAAATCCTTGTCACCTAAAATCTGGCCATTTTTATATCCATATCCGCCACTATTTGAAAACTGTACAGAATTTACAACATCAACCTCAAATCCTAAAACCTAAACAGGACAAGAAAATAATGTTTTAAAACAAAATAGCTTTTGTAAAATAACATAATTGGTGCACCCTATTTATTTTTTAAGAAGCAATTAAATAATGTTTATTAAACTATAAGATAATTATGAATTAATTGTTTGTTCTTCTTAAGGTTTATATAATAGTACCAGGAGACCGAGCTAAAGCTCGATTATAAGCAGGGCTATGATTTCAATAATAATAAATATTGGATTATTGAGTTTTGAGGTTAGGCCTATAACATTAAACAACTAAATAAAGGGTATATACAACATTAGGATTACCTGTAATAAAAATACAGTTTAAAGGATTAACCATAATCTCAACGCTATGCCTCAGAAATAAGTCAGGCCTAAATTAAAATTTAATATTTCAATATCGATTTAGGCCTAGGGCCTAGTTCGCTCACGTCAATAACTATTATTGCAAATTTCCATGAACATCGTTTAGGTTAGGCCTATAACATTAAACAACTAAATAAAGGGTATGTTTATTTAGCAGAAGTATTCGTTGCCATGGTAACTATAAATAGATACAACATCGGCTGATTTCACACTTGGCGACACGACACCGACTCGGCACCGACACGATATCGACCCGATACAGCAATAATACCGATATCGTCACGATATTGGCACTGGCAGACGTCTTTCACATTCACCGACTCGACGCCGATACCGACACGACCAATAGTACAAGCTATCGTGTAGATTGACCCAAAAAATACGCAGGACAAACAAGGATGTTCAAAAAAAGTTTAAAGAACATAATCCGTCTGCCAACAAATTACATAGCTAATAAAAAAAGTAAATGTGTGCTGTCGTGAAGCAACCTTTAGGAACGAAGTTCATCACTCCTTTTCTTCAATTCTTTTACCAGCCTTAACGGCAACACTGAACACACACACATAATTTTAATCTTTCAATTGCCGTTTATTATTATATTGTTTTTTATACAAATATTTGCTGTTTCCATACGTTTAATGTTATTATAATAAAGGTGTAGAATTAATTATAACATCAAAGCTAAGATGGTAAACACAGTTAAATGTCCATTAATTGTAAATAAATTCAATAAACATAAAATGTTGGTTCACTGCCTAGGCCTAACCTAAAATTATTGTGTGTTTGTTTAATTTATTTTACCTATCTTAACGGCAAAATACATACAATGATTTTAGGTTTGGCCTAGACTTAAAATTACTTTCTATGCCTAACCTTGCATAAAATACTGATAAAATTTATGGGCCTATAAAAATCATTTTCCGATATCTTTATTCGGTGAAAAATTGTTTGTTCATGTCTTCAGTAAAAAAAACAAACATGGCTTACTTTCCACAAGTTCAATTAATGTCACAACTTCATACCTACTTAAAATGAGACATATTTATTATTATTTATCTAACAGAGAAAAATATTTAACGAGGCCAAATTATTATTGATTGATTACCATAGCAACCAGTAAACAAACTGAGACGATATCGTACCGATAAAGAAGGAAGACCTGCAGCGTGCCGACATGTCGGCGCCTGTAACGACACGACACCGATATGTCGGTGAGTGTGAAAGCTACTCTTAAGTTTAAGTTAGTTTTCATGACCGACAACATCGTTCTGATATCGTGTCGGTGCCGAGTCGGTGTCGTGTCGGCAAGTGTGAAATCAGCCATTAGGCTTACTCTAAAAAAATATACAGTTTAAAAGAAAGCAGATGATTATTGTAATGGCATTGGAAACATTTGCATCAGCTGTGCTTTGTATTGTTTAAAATGGACAAATTTCACTTTTTAATTTAATAAAAAGACGTAGAAAACGAATTTTCCCAGACTGGTGACCATTTCCAATCGATTTCTCGTGGCCAAAAGCTCCATATAAAATGAAAAAATGAAAAATCCTTAGACGGAGATTCCAGATTCATTTAGCAGACAAACAATTATCTCTCGCTTTAAGCCGGGTCCACACTGAGCAAATGTTCGACAAACATGTTTTCTAAAACAATTTGTTGAAGTTTGGGCAAACTTTCTAATGTTCGACAAACAATGTTTGTCTTATTCCAATGTGGACGCGCCAACGAACAAAAACCGGGGGTCGGTGGCCGGCTAGCGCCGCCATATTTGTTTGAAGAGAATGTTTGCTCTCTGACCGATAATCCATGATGTTTGCCGTCACTCTGTGCCAGTTTCTAATCTGAGACACTTGAGTAGTGTTGAGTTTTTAATATTAAAATAATTTGTTATTACCAATTAATAAAATGAGTAGGCCTAAGGACTTTTGGAGTCATGAAAACGTTGTTATGTTGATACAATTGTACGAGTCTCGTAAGTTGTTGTGGGATACTACAGACAATGACTACAAAAATAAGTTTAAAAGAAAGGACTGTTATATGAGTATTGCTACTGAGTTGGGAGTCAACAATGTTGACGAAGTTAAAAAGAAAATTGAGAGCCTATTGGTACAGTTCAGAAGAGAGAAAAAGGATGTAATACCTAAGTCAGGAATGGGTACGCATGAAAAAAAAAAGGCTTGGTGGGGACTTCCTTACTTTAAATTTTTAGGCGACAAACATACTCCAAGATCAACTGTATCTAGTATGACTCAGGAAGATATTTCAGAAATTCCAGAACCATTTAATGACAATGAGGAATTATCTTTGTCAAGTGAAATCCCTTCGCCAATGGATTCTTCAACTTTAAGAAGCAGTACACTGCTCAAATCTGCCAGTGTCACTCAAGGCAGCAGGAGTGGCAGCGGCATATCCAAACGTGGTGTTAAGAGAAGGCAAGTGGATGATGCGTATAATATAATGAAGAGTTGTTTTGACGACATCCAACAGGAATCTAAATTAATAAAGGATGAACATTCAGTTTACGGAGAAAATGTTGCCAATCGAATTAGAAAAATAAAAAATCCAATGAGAATGTGTATGTTGAAAAATAAAATCGACAATATTATTTTTGAAGCAGAAATGAAAGATTTCGAAGAATATGGAAAAGAAATGGAAAACCCGGAGAGCAAGAGGATGACATTTGAAGAAAGAGATGGTGAAGAAGTGGAAGTCGTTAGTGACATTTCCTCGATTATTGGTACCTATGTCATTGATCTACCAAGTGATCCACCAATTTTTGAAAATTTGTAATAATTTGTTAGAAGTGATACAATAAAAATATTATAGTTGTTGTTTATACGAACCCGTCACCTATCATATACGCCACCGTAAACTTTATTCGTAACTTTTTATAGGCCTCATCGTTAAACTGTCTAAAACTTTGTATAGGAACCCAATTTTTTTTATAATTTATTTATACATTAGTTTATATGCAGTATACATTTTATTAAAATCAATTAAATATTGTAAATAAAATAACATTGTTATCGAAGACATGTAGCCCTACATTATAGATAAAAACGCTTGTACAGTAAAACCATATTTTCTCTACAAATATTCACCTGATTTTAATAAAATTTATACTACATATTAAAAATAATAAGTATAAACATAGGCCTACTATAAAAAAATTAAGTTCCTGAACCAATTTTAGACGGTTAATGATTAGGCCTATAAAAAGATACAAATAATGTTTACGGTAACGTGTTCAGTTAAAAAAAAAAATTATAAAAGGCAGGGCATATAGGCTAATGTTACAAATTACTAAAAGAAAAAATATGAATAGCCTATAGATATATAAGTCTATATACTATCCATTTTATTCAACCATAGCAAATTAGGACCCAACAAGTCACCACAAAATTCATGTAACATTGATAGGCTAATATCAAAAATTAGCATAACGGTATTACAGTGTGACCAAGTTAAAAAGGTAATTTGGGGTGACCAAGCTCAAATGCATTGAAAAACTGAATAGATATTTAAAATTTTATAATATTAATCCACTTGTAGGCTAACCCAAAAAGAGAAATGTATTCAAATAATTCGATAACGCAGCTGAACCGCTGACGTGAGTAGAGCGAATTTCCAAAATTAAGTTTAGGCCTAATGTTTTAGGGTTTTAACCAACCATGGTAATTTGATTGGTTCTCATTTATTACTCCCGACCTTATGTCTTACCATAAGGGTCACTGCAATAGCTCATTTTTCCTATGGAAATTCGCTAATAAACCCATCGTAAAATGTAACCTTTTCAAATAAAACTATGAATGGGCACATAATAAAAAGTTCAATGATATGGCACAGTGAATTTCATTATTTATTTATTGACATTGAAACATAATATAGTAATTCACATATTTATGTTGTATTCATTAACCACTATATTATTAGTAACGACTGTCTATGAGTATTCGTTTTGCCAAGCTACACTTCCAATGTCTGATACAAAGTAGGTGGCATATTCTTCCCTCACAGACTTCGCATAATCGCTAGTTTTTCTGCCTATGCGCGGAAGTGGATTAAATGACTTTAGTCCTTGGTTCTCTTTCCTCCATTCTCCAGGAATAATTCTTCCTTCAGGATCAACGCTGTCTAGAGTACCAGGAGGGGTATAAACATTCACTGAAGATGTACTTTTACGCAAAAAGTTATGCAAGTATATGCAAGTACAAGTGACAAGAGTAGTTTTTTCAGGGCTTAAAAGCATTGGCTTTCTTAACACTCTAAACACCGAACTGACAATCCCAAAGGCATTTTCACTACACCTGCGTGCTCGGGACAAACGATAGTTAAATATTCTTTTCTTACTTCCCTTTTCTTGGTGACCCGGAAATGGTTTCATAATATGCTTGTGCAAGGCAAAAGCATCATCAGCCACTATTACATGTGGAACAGCAAATATTCTGCCAGTCAAGGGTTGGTCCACTGGCAGACCGGTACCATTTTCAACGAGTTTCCACAAGTCACAGTTCTTGAATACACCACCATCAGATATTCGTCCTTGACACCCAACGTTTACATAAATAAACAAATAGTTCGAGTCCACTAGAGCCATTAATACAATGCTATGTTGACCCTTGTAGTTGAAAAACATAGACCCACTGTTCTCTGGCGATTGTATTACAACATGCTTGCCATCAAGAGCACCAATACATTGATCAAATTGCCAACTTCGCTTAAAGCCAGTTGCTATCACTTTCCATTCTTCAGGATTAGACGGGGTCTTAACATAGTCTGATAAGCAGTTTAAAAGTGCAGTACAAACCTGAGGAACAATTTGAGATATGCTTTGTTTAGATACTTTAAATAAATACATCAAGGAATGGTATGAGTCTCCCGTTGCCAAGTACCGTAAAGTTATAGCCAAACGATCATTTACACTTATTGCTAAGCGAAAGTTTGTGTTTTCTTTAGAAACCATAGGCCCAATCATGTTAGTTAGTATTTCAAAGTCTGCGTTAGATACACGTGTAAAATTTGTAAACAAACAGCCAGCTGTCAAATCTGTTCGTAAATCCTCTCCACTATATTCATACCTTCTTTGTAATAATTGTCTCTGCCACCATCTTCGAGGTCGAGGTTCGTTGATAACCACGAACGCTGCAGCTAAAATAGCAAGCCGACGACGACGGTACATCACAAGTTCATTCATCACTTAGATGTAAAAGTTATTGCTAGCTCGGCTCAAACTGGACTGTCGCCCAAAGAATATGTACTTTTGGCAAAATATAAGCAAACACAAAAAAGTTTGTCAAAACATCGACTTTTTGTTTGTCAAACAATGTTTTTGCCAAACTTTTTAAAAGTTTGTTAAAAAAACATGAAACAAACTTGTTTGTCAAACATGTTTGTCGAACATTTGCTCAGTGTGGACCCGGCTTTAGAAGATAAGATTATGTCTGTTAATTGAAGGGGATAGTGTAGAACCAATTAGGGAAAAGCAAAAACAGGTAAAGAGTAAAGACAACAAACTTTTTTTAGGAAATAGAGTAGTGCTGGCAACCTAAGCACATTCTACTATTGAATGTTGGTAAACATACTGGTGGCTAAAGACTGTTAAGTTGGGACTTCGGGCTATTTTTTTTTTTAATGCTTGCATTTCTGTTATACAAAACAACATAATTGATGTTACCAACTTATTTATATTTAAGTTACAATGTGCAAACATACTGTGACTAGAGACTGTAAGTTAGAACTTCAGGCTTTCTTTATTTTCAACATACAACAATGCAAAAAATACATTTGGCCCCTTGTTATACAGATCAGATTGATTAAATTTATCAAATCGTGAACATTGAATAATCTGTAGTTTCTTGCAGTAGTACTTATTTATTCGCAAGCGCAATCTGATATCATTGAATAAGATAGGGCCTACATCTGGAATATTTCCTGAGGTAAATAAATTATAAATTGAAATTCAAAATAGGAAATATTAGTTTAATATACGTTAATATTGTATATTTGGAATTGCAGCAACTTTGAGTGTAATAAGTAATATAAGATAATTAAAATAGATAGGCCTACCCAATTAGCCATTAGGATAAGGTTCTAGAGCTTTTTCTCCATCATAGGTTGGCACCACTGCCACAATGTGACGAGAAGGCATATTTTTATATTTGAACTTTTGTTTGCCTTATAGGTACTGTACTTCTATATATTATATAAAAGCCAAATCCACTGACTCACTGATCACAATTTCTCAAAAACTACTGAACGGATTGGAACGAAATTTGATATGCAGCTTCCTCTAGAGGGCCATAGGTGCTCACTAAGAAAGGTTTTCAAAACATTCTAAATTTTAGGGGGTTTGGGGGAGTTCAAAGTTACTAAAACACAATTTCTCTAAAACTACTGAACGTATTGAAATGAAATTTGGTATGTAACTTTCTCTAGAGCCGTAGGTGCTCTATAAGAAAGGTTTTAAAAAATTCGAAATTTTAGGGTGGTTTGGGGGATCAAAGTTACTAAAAAAAACCACCGAACGGATTGGAATGAAATTTAGTATGTAGATTCCTCTAGGGCCCTGGGTGCCCGCTAAGAAAGAGTTTCAAAAAATTTGAAAATTTAGGGGAGGTTTGGGGGTCAAAGTTACTAAAATTCCCCATAAGAAATACATATCTAGTGTAATATATTTATTGATATACGGTAATATATTTTTTATTAATTTACATTTAACTTTGATTTGTCATATTATAAAATTACACTCAAAGTTGCCTTTGTTTGGGGCAGACACGTGTACATGTAGGCGAGACTAATATTAATCATTAATATATCAATGAACTAGAATAATGAACATTTAAACCCGTTCGTTGGGTTATGTGTATATATAAAAAGCTCTCCTTTTTTAATGTGATGTGAATATTGTGTTGAACTAAATGTGATATTATGTCGTTTATTATTTAAAATAATGCTAATATTAGGCCTATTTTATGAATTTTGAGTGATTCAACAATGCTTGATTGAGAGGCGAAACGTTCGTCATCTTAATAAACTTGGAATTAATAAACAGGACTGCCAGCAGTATCTATGTAAATTACAGGTATTTAAAAGCATATTTTTAATTTTATAAATTAGGTACCGGTACCAATGATTGATTATTAAAGCAAATCAGAATTATTTTTATACTTAAAACTTTGTTGGGCGAGAAACACATAGGTATAGTAATTAATTAAGATCAATAGGAACACTTCTATAAATAATTACCTAAAAACTTTTACCTGCAAAGGAAACGTAGCACATTTATTTCCAACATAACCATAAACAACTTGACTTTGTATTGATAATACTTTTCCTTCAGTCATAATTTCCTTACAGTACCGGTAGGTAATATTTGATACAACGTCTGAATACAAGGGTTTTAACCTCTGAATATCAAACATTATCTAAGTGTCTGGAGCTAAACTTCTTATCAGTAAAATTTTGTTTTGTTGTTTTTATTATATTTGTATAGGCCTACCGTGTGTATTGTAAACATAATATAAACACTCAGTCAAAATTACCTCTTACGTCATATTTTTTATGAGACAACAGCTGTGATGTCCATTGACGAAACAAATCGACTCAAATCAAAGTCACATATTAACATAAATTAATTAATTTTAAGTAAATTAATTACAAATTTCTTTTTATAGTAAAATATGATTTTTAAATTCGTTCAATAAAACTTATATATAATACAAAATAAGTTTTAGAAAACCGTTGAGGCTCTATATATTTATATGTATTTACATTTATAGTTTATTTTATATGTAGATATAATGAATATAACAAACTTTGGTGGCATTACTGTTTTCCATTTGCTTCAGGTTATCATTGTCATCCGGGATCCGACTAGTGAGTTCTGTTGTGGGTTTGTGAAGATGTAATCATGTAATGAACTACAAACTACAAGTAGAGTGGCGTCTCTTCGTTTAAAGTGTTATGTCGGTTTCGGTTTTCGCCGATAAATTTCAAAATTTTGGAATTATTTAGTGTTTGCTTCGACCGTTAACACTGACAACACATGGGAAACACTAAATTAATTCCATTATTTTGTTTTTTTGAGGCGAGTAACACTTTAAATTGCAAATAAATCATTCTTCACCCCTTTCACCAAATTAAGGTAAGTCACAGAGTACACTGTAAATGTAATAAATAACATTTTAGTTAGCTTCCAATTGTTAGGTTTACAATGTTTAGAATAGAATTTAATTTCTTAACATGTTTTGTTAGTGTGAATTTTCCCATAATCTTAATTAATTAGGCTATAGTCCTACAGATTAATAACTTTTCTTGCATAGGCCTACGTTTACTTTAGGACACCAGATCTTTTTAATTGGTAACAAGTAGTGCTGGTAAACACACTGTGACTAGGGACTGTAAGTTAAGTTAGAACTTCAGGTTATTTTTTTTTTTTAAAGGGCCAGGTGTCCTAATGTAAACTTTAGCCTTGTATTGCTAGAGAATTAATTTTATAACATTTAGAAGAGAAATACTAAATGTACATTACAAAAGTCTTTTCAGTTTTAAATATTGAATGTAACATATAGGTATAAGCTTAGACCACAAGTTGTTTTTGGGTAAAATATTTTATGCATTAGTTACTTACTGGTGACCATGTATTGTTACTTAATGTAAATACAAACAGCCTTATTTTTCTGTCTATATTATGAAACTATATACACTCCACTGATTGTAAAAAAGCTGATTACAACTTTTTTGTCAGATATAAAAGGAGTTTGAAGAGAGAAACAAAAGTTCAATAGAACATTTAAACTTAGTGCTCAGCTTTTTTAAAGTTTTAACCTTATGGGTGTTGAAGTTTTGTCAGATCTACAACTTTACAATTGATATGCAATCGTGGATAAATATATTCAAACGAAAAATACAATTCAATTTCATTAATATATATTAGCCTACTTAGCCTAAACTCTCCTTTCTGTAATGTTAACTTGTCACAATATATTCAAATAATACATACAATTAATTCTTTTATATGTACCGGTAAATAAAAGGTCTATGTAATAACTAATATAAATATTACTTTTAGTGACTAAAAGCTTTCATGAATTAGATTTTTCTTATGTTAACTTGTCAAAAATATAATCAAATTAGGCCTAGGCCTTTTAACAATGTAATACATATTACACCATTCAATTTGTTCATGCGTGTTGCCTCGTAATTTCTTTAATTGTTCAGTCCAACCTTAACAAAAAGTATGTTGCATGATTTCTTTCTCTTGTAATTTGTATAACATTTGTCAGCAGTAGTTATGGATGGCATTTTTACATTAAATCACATTCCAAGGTCACAGTGTGTGCAGTAGTTAGTAATGCTTTGACAGAGTTTTTAATTTTGACAGGCCAGGTGATGGTATGGACAAATTGCAGTGTATGCCCGTAACCTATAATCCCAACCTAAAACTAAGAAATCCGTAACCTGAATATGTTTCCAATTCATATTCATACAGTTTGGTACCACTATTAAGTTGGCAATTTAGGTTACGGTGTGTATACTGTAATTTCAAAAAGGTAGATCATTTAAATATCAACCTAACTTGTCTTAGTGAGACCAACCTCGTTATTTTGGAACCAAATATAGTCGGCTGTGCTAAGTTGGGTATTTGTGATGTACACAATCATTTCCAAGCTTAATTTATGAATAACAATTTTGTGTTATGAGTAAGACCACTCATTTTGTTTTGTTTTTTTTTTTTATATGAGGTGTTTGACTTCATTGGAATACAGAATACCCCGGTTAAGCCATGACATCTAACCTTATGGTTTTGAAGATCAATCTAATTCAAAAATCTCTTTGTAGGCTACACTTACGTTCTTTGTTCAAGTTAAAATTAAAATTGTTGTTTTCTTTTTAAATTAATATTGTACATACAATAGGGCTTTACTTTTGGATTTCCGATTTTGGTAGGCTTTTCGGATAACCTGGGTTTTGGTTGACCCCAGAGGTTGGTTAATCGGAGTTTCACTGTGCTTCTTGGGCAATGTTTTCTGCAGGACTGATTTTTCCATTAGTCTTTTAAACTATCCAAATGTTAGGCAGATGATATATGTACCTAGTTTTTCAGAAGTGCAAAAGAGATAATATAAAATGTAATAGAAGTATAAAATTATATAATTTTGGTTTTACAGATAATGTGTGACTTTAAACATTTTACTGTGGAAAACAATGCATCAGTAGAACATAATCCATCAAGACCAGAATTAGCAAATTATGTAAGTATTATGTGCTTATGTTCATCAACACATTTCTTCTGGTTTTTTATAGAATGTTTCTACTATTTGCCTCTGAGATAATGCCACAGAAGATATTGAGTTAATATACTCCTTGTCTAAATGGATTAGATGTTGCGTTCATTATTTGATTATGTTTTTAAATATTAAGACTAAACATTTTTGTTATTACTTTTATCTTTCATTGAGTCCTTGTAATCTGAGGTTCCATGTAATTCGAGCCACAAATAGCATTGAATGTGACCATGCATTGTGACACTTTCTTACTGCTTGAAGGATACCGATCTTTAAATTTTTGTTTTCCAATGAATCTGTCAAGAGCGTTTGTACAATAAGTCGCCGGTATAAATGCTTAACATTTTTTATAATGCCCTGATCCATTGGCTGTACAACTAAAGTCATGTTCGGGGGGTGGGTGGAAATAACGTTGTTCATATAAGTGGGGTAGAGTTATGCGCAGTACAAGTGTCAATAAACAATATGATTGTTCTGTTTGCAAAAGGTTTTGTCGAAAATTAACAACAGACAGAGATTGGGCAGAGCATCAATGACAAACCACAGTATCGGTACCTAGAAAATTCTCGGAAGGCCAAATTCTTGGAAACCGGTACCGCGTCTAGAATTACAATACGTGTACAAACACGTAAGTTCTGACCCCTATGTCCAGCCCCTTTTCTACAATACAGTGACCTATTATCCAGCGATCCCTTTCACAGCACAAGATTTATTTTTAGTGTTGAAATAAACTTCGAATTAAAGAAGTTGACTTGGAATTATCTATAATTACATTGATCTATATATATATAAAATTCAATGTGTGTACGTTTGTCTGTTTGTATGTTTGTCCTTTATGCGTTACCAAACCGTCCATCCGATTGCTTTGAAATTTTGCATAGTAACACAGGTTAACCCTGGGAAGGTTTTAGGCCATTTACCGAAGTCCTAGGACATTAGGGCTACGCCCCAGTGGCCCTCAAAGTTGCAATGTTAATCTTATGGAAGGTCAATCTTAAGGAAGAAGAAGAAAGATTTCTTTTGATTTTATCAGGGGCACAAAAAACAGCTGTTCGTATGAAAAGCTTAAAACAGCTGATTTTGATCAACAACTGATTTGGATCAAAAACTGAATATAATTTTAGGTTAGGCCTACAATGAACTTTTTTTTTACAATGAACTAAAACACTTGGGCTAATTATTAGTATCAGGTTGATTTGTCTATCCGTGCAAAGCCGGGTCGGGCCAGCTAGTATCATATAAAGTTCAAGGGACCGAACCGAAACTTCGAATTAACTGTAATTTCGAATTAAAGACATTTGAATTATCCAAGTTCTACTGTATATACAAAAATAACATCAAAACAAACTTTTCCCGGCACTGCCGTATCCCCCTGCGTGACATCGCAGCTCGTAAACGTTGCAGTGTAGTTAAACAAAAAACTATTTATGATTTCTTTAATAAGTAAGTTTCTATTTTTTACTGCGTATAAAATTACTTTTTTACCTCAGTGTTCAATACAAAATAATGTTTATTTAATAAAACTTTAATTTTTTCGGAGACACGAGGACTATAAATAATAGTTTTATCTTAACCTCTACATATTCCGTGTATTTTGAGTTTTGCACAATACGAGGTACTCTCGGTCCCATTCAACTTGAAATATCGGGACTGTACAGTATATGTAGTTAACCGATATATTGATGTTTTTAGAAACAGATATAGACTATTATCTCCTGCTTAGGAGCTACTTGATTAAAGCCTTAGTTGTCTGACCAGTTCGTTAAAACATATTAGTATTCAACTACCAATTTTCTTGTGTATGATTCGTCTGGGCTTCATATCCTTTATATCTACATAGCTGGTTATTATTAAATGTATATTTTACGGGATATATTATGGATTTCATTACAATGTTCCTTGTTAAAAATTGTGTGATAATATTTGTCTGGTAGTTATAATGTACATTTTATACTTTCAGAATACATTTGATGGCATCTATGACAGAGCAAGAAACATTCTTTCTATGATTTATACTACACGGACCCACAACATTGGTTCAGCTATCGCAGGTAAGTTACGGTTAATTGTTTTAACCTTTAACTTTTTGCCTGTTGAATCTTTATAACTGGGAAGTAGCGAGTCATGGATATATTGGTTACAAAATATTATTTATTTTTCTTTATAATGACCAGCTTGTTCGCCACGTTTAAACAGTAACTACACCATTATTTTTATTTAAAAAGTACTTAAATTAAATTCTGTTTTAGAGAAAGCTTTTAAAGTTTATAAGACAATATACGTAAATTCACTCTGCGGTATTTTAAGGATCCGTTGATGTATTCGAAGATTGAAAATCCAACTTTGTGTTGGACAAAATAGTGTTTAACAATTCATTAAGGATTTTTTTTCAATGGCCGAACAGTGGGAGGCCCAACAGGCCGAATGAGTTTGTAAAATAATAAAAAGCTAAACAAAGAATGTTTTATTAAAATTTCGTCTTGAAATACTTCTTATTTCTTTTCACATAACTTATGCAAGGAACCTTAACAGAAGGTTTCTTCTTAACTATTCGTTGCCCAAATAAAACACATGAAAACGTTTTTGTCGGAAATTTGATTATATTTCATTTTTATAATAACCCAATTGCCCTAGTTGGAAATGAGATTTTTTGGATAAAACAGAATTTTGTGTCCTGTGACCTCAAATATTTATTAATGTGAGCAATGCATGTTTGCAATATCCAAGTCTGTTATAACTAAAGTTGCCTTATTTTGTCCGTCACATGACTTTTATACTCTAGGTATGAGAATGATGTGAATGAAATTGACAGATGTAAATGTATTTAGATTTAATGTAACTCTTGCTTCAGCAGAGATACATAGCTGCTTATTACTACCAAAGAAATAACTACATATTATAAAAAGATTTATAATTAATGGTTTACAAATCTTTGTTTCAGGTTCGACCTTCTTCAATACAATCTATAAACCGTCAATGGGAAGACATCTATAATCCATCAACACAAAGACATCTATAAACCATCAACACGAAGACATCTATAAACCTTCAACATGAAGACATCTATAAACCATAGACTCCTGTCTGTGTCTTTGTGCTATTACTCAGGTATGCTTTAGTTTTATTATGTATGTAAATTTATATTTTCAATTTAATAGAAAAGATATTTGACTTTACTACAGTAATAAAGACATAAGAAGGGGTACAAATGTTTCACTAAGCTAGGTTTCCATTTCAACATTTCGTCCTCAAAAATGTTGGGGATTTTGATGGGTGCAATGTTACGAGCCTATAAGTAACTGCCACACTCCAACCCCCCCTCGTCTGCGTCGTCGCTCCGCTTCGTTTGCGCTTTACTTCGTTTCTGCTTTGGCATTCCTTGCACCACTTGCTCACGCTTTTGCGTGTCGCGCAACCCAAAGCTAAATTTAAACACTTTATGAAATTCGGTAAACTTGTACCTGCCCGTATCACCTTTGTTGAGAGATTGATGCGATGACAAGAATTGGAAATTGTTTTTTAATTTCCAGTTCTTAATTAATAATTGATAAATTTTCACTTTGATTGCTATTTTGTACACTAGCTCTATTTTTAACTCCGACCTCGAGATTGTTCCCTGTGGAGCTATATTTGTTATAATCAGAAAATACTTTCGCCTTACCTGAATTCTTATAACTAGAGCACTTTATGACACAAGGTATTTATTTTATTAATTCTATAAATGATTTTAGCAACTTTTTCAACAATAAGATAATTTATTGAACAAAACTAATTATTTAAATTGTACGCAACAGCGTATTAATACAAAACACAAAAGAATATATATTTTTACAATTACATTTTAAGTTGATATTTACCACTGTGAGATATGAGTTTGTTGTATTTAATAAAAATGATTTTACTTTTTAAAACTTTCCCATGAATTTACTTTTTTAATTTTCCCTAGCATCGAAAACAACTTCATAATTTATTACAAAAAACAAGATGTTCTGGCTTCGGTCCTTGGTCCTAGATCCTTCTCCTGGTGTTGTTGGTCCTCCGGAATTCTCCCTAGTCCTGCGAAGTCCCAAATTTGAATAGTAGAACGATTTTTATGGCTCATTGCTCTTTACCGGAGTTTTATTTCGAAAAGCCCGCACCCCGATTTTCTTCAAGGTATATTTTCTCTGGCTTATGTTGATGACGCTCCAAGTCCGCTTCTTTTGCGTGTATTCCAAGGTAACTCTCAGGTGTATTCAGCTAGCCTCTGGAAAGCCCTTCTTAGGATCTGTGAAGTACGTGGTGTCAGTACGGTATCTCAGTCGCAACTAACTGGATAAATCTCTGGCTTTAGGTTTCTCGCCTCTCTCTTAGTCAAAAGATTTACTTCTTTATAATTCAGCGAAAACTCTATTTCGACCGTTTTAATTCTTTTGTTTGTGTTTAAAATATTCATTAAATTTTTCTATTACTTCCTGTATTTTTAAAATTTTCAGGGTGGCTAGTGATATGACCTTTTGAAATTCCCTGACTTTTCCCTGACATTTCCCTGACTAAATAACTCTTTTTCCCTGACCAATCTTAGAAAAAGCACAAACAAAACCATGTTAATTTTATTTTGGTAAATGAATCAAATTATTTTGGTAAGTAAATAAATGTTTAGGGAATTAATTAAATGTTTAATTAAACATGGTAATATTATAACAGTTCAATATTTAATACTATCTATGTTATTGTACCAACCACGCCAGCAGTTACAAATTACACATTTATGACTATAAATATTAAATTAAACAATGAATTAGTCAAATTATACTTTATTATATTATAACAAACGAAATAACTAACTGGTTTTTGTAATCCAACTACCAGTACAGATTTGCATTGAATACCTATTTAATTAATTGATACGAAAATACCCAAATTCAAAAACATTTAATAACAAAACTGACATTTTTAGAAACAGCACGTTAAAGAAAGGTTTCAAGGTCATAACATGGCAAGTGCATTGAAACAAGCTGCCACAATCACTCCCGTAACGTGACGTTAATGGGTTTTACGTATCAGAATACGTAGTTTTCTTATTGTTTAATTTAGAAGTTCATCTTATCTTAAATGTCTATTTTATCAATTAAAAATTGTATTAATCTATGATTTTTAACTATTTTACTTAGAAATGTTATTTTTCCCTGACCTTAACCAAAATTCCCTGACTTTTCCAGGTTTTCCCTGTTTTCCCTGTCGCTAGCCACCCTGAATTTTGTAAATTGGTGCCTAATTGTTTTATACTGCATTGTTTTCCTTTTTAATAATTAGTTCTACCCTTGACTTCCCTTGTAACATCTCCTCTCTTTCTCTCTCTTGCACAGCCGCCCCGCTCTTGTTGACTTTAGCCGTGCGTGTCGCTTCTTGAAATTCTTATGTTTTTGGTTGGAAAAACTGCCATAACTCTTTCCTCCTTGGCCCAATTTTGGATTTGATGGTCTCATATTGTTCGTGATGACCTTTTGCTCACGTAACTCTTTGAATTGAAGTCGTACTCCCATTATTCACCATGTTATCCGCTCCCAAAGTTTTCGTTAAATTTTGAAATTTATTTCCTTGGAATTTCTTAAATTTGAATTTTTCTTTCTTCTATCCTCTTCAGATTGTTCCCTAATGAACGAAACTGATCTCGGATCTTCTGTAGCTTGTTTGGTTCTCCAGATATTGTCTGTTTTCTGAAGCCTAACTTTGCGCACCCGATTTTGATTATTTGTTCCCCCCCATTTTGGCTTTTCTCGCATCTCACGCGATATTACAATACCTTTAACTGCTATCTAACATGTTATATATTTTTAATTACAACTATCTCATTTTCCCCCTTTTAATTAATTTGAAAGTTTTTAGTTTTTATTATTTAATTTCTCTGATTCTAATAATGACTTTTTGTCGAAACCTCATATAATTATTCTTTATTAGTCTCGATACTCTCCCCTATTTTCTCTTATCTGAATTTCCTTTTAGCCTCAAAGTTATAGGCCTTTTTTGGTCTAAGAATGACTTTAAAACCCCCTTTTTCCTGTTAAGTTATTATTATTTTAAAATTGAATTTAGCTAATTATTATTATCTCCTGTTAGGTCTCTAATTAGGCCTATTTGGTTTTTTGAATTTCTTTAAAATTTAAAAGCTTTCCATTTTTGGTCTTACTTTATGTTCGATAATTTCTGAACTTAACAAATATAGGCCTATTAATTTGCTTTTAATACCTTTTTAATTAGTTTTTCTTCTCTTTCTAACTAACTAAAATTATTTACAAAATTTACAATTATAAAATTTAACATTGGTTTAGATTACCCTGGCAACAGATAGACGCGGCCAAACACTTGCAATTTTCGACAAGAATTTTCAATTGATAAAAACTTTTCTTTAATTTACTAATAACTTTTAAAATATGTTAATTATGGCAAATACTTATTCTTTTTTTTTACTAATAACTTTTAAAATATACTAATTATGCCAAATACTTATTCTTTCTTTTAATTTTGTCTTGTTTCACTGATTCCGATACATTCTTTCAAAATTTTAATTTATGAAAAATGGTTTTCTTATGTTTTAATTAGCTAGTCTAATTAGTACCTTGCGACATGCTAATTAACCATCGCAGTACTTTCTTTGCAATGTTGCAAGTCTTGGACTTGCTTTCATTCTGTGCTTACAACAGTCTTGCCACCACAACCATGGTAACAACAAAAAAGGTGGTCTGCTTTGTGCCCACCATTGTGCCGGAGTCCAGGACTGTTTACATTGTGTTGGGGCAAAGCCGTAGACACTGCGCCTCAACATTTTTGTCCCCAACATTGTTAAGCGCCCAACTTGAAATGGAAACCTAGCTTTATACTACTAATTGTTGTAACACAGCTAGCTTGCTATCTTTCAGTTGTATCACAAAATAATAAAGACTAAACCTAGACACAAATTACAGTATTAATGGGTGTCTCATCCCTTCTATTTCTTCCCGAACCTGCCTTGGCGGTACAACCAATTACATTCAACTAAGAAAGTTACAACTCCGTAACGGAACGCGTCTCACTTTCTTATAGTTTTACCTACTCCTTTCAGACACACTCCAAGATCGAGGCTACTCTACCTACTGCTACTACTGTAAACTGAATATTATTATAAATATCACTAAACCTATACATTTATCACAAAATATATACATTATATACAAACTGTACGTTATATATTTGAGAATAAATCAAATATAATAAAGCAAAACCCTGAACGTAGCGTTGTCTCCTGCTGCTAGTAACTTTTTCTAAAGCTATAAATTTCAAAAATGGTTAAATTAAATATAAAATGGCTACACATTACTAACTTGTCAATGCTAATATGTCAGAAATATATAATGTTATCTAACCTAAACTCAAGTGCGCTTTTTGTGACATGTACTACTTTAATATACAATTATATTTCTACCCTTTATAACACGCTTAAAAACTTAGTTAACGCCCACTACCGATATATAGATAGTGACAGTATACAAGGCTGGCAGCACTACTTACCTTCCCCAAAAACGTTTGTGCAAATTAAATGTCTTTCAGAATACAACCACCTTTTTCTACAAAGTGTGCCATTCTGTTCCGCTTGATCTTCAACAACTTAGTCTTTAGACACAGCATGCATTGCATTGAATGCACAACTGCTAAGACTCGATCAAATACATCAACATATATCATCATGATTTTTAATCTAAAACAGCTACAGAATCCTATGCCATTTATATTTCAAACATAATTGTTTGTATATTTGTTCGTTTATTCCTTTACAATACCGGCGTAAGAGTCGAAATTTATAGAGTGTTCTTTGAGATTATGTTAAAATAGTAATTTAAAGATGAAACACCATTTTCTTGTGACTTCTTTTAAGATTAATATTTTAAGAAAGTCCACCTTGCCTGTTAAATGGGTAAAATGTATGAAAAATGAAATTATATATAATAATAACAGAACGACATAGTCCTATCATATTCAGACAAACTCTGTACTGTATGTTTCTGTTAACAGTTAATACTTTGTTAATTCCTTTCAAAACCTCTACATTATATTCTGTATTTCTCTTTTCATTCCTTTGCCATTTTCTTATTCCTCTGATATATTTCCCATCCTACCCTGTTGTTCCAGTACTTCAACTCTTCAGGTCTCATATATTGTTTAAACAAGGTTCTATTTTCCAGATTGACCAAACTGCCAGTGTCATCATGGTGCTGTTCTCAGGATTTTTATTTGATACCAACTAAATTTAGAAGTATATTTTTTACATTGAATTCTACCTAATGTATGTTTAGGCATAACAATTGTGAAATAAATCATTAAATAAAGTTCCAATTATCTTCTCCTTCAATCAACCTATCATATGAATTACATTAAGTTGTAAGTCTCCTATCATTTTATCCAAGTCATATCTATAGACCATTCCCACTTATAAATGTAAATGATCAATGTAATATTTACCTGTGGTTAATTTAAAACCTTTTGTATGAATAAAGTTAAAATATAGAGTGAAAAAGGCGGTATATTTATTTATAACACTTTACCTTTGTATATTCCCCTTCCTGTGCTTTTATTATTGTAACTTGAATAATCTGCAACAACAAAATTAATTAAGACAAACTACATTTTCAGTAATCAAATAGGAATAACACTGTCAACAAATATTGGACTAAAGAAGTCATTCGTCTTAATTAAACTGAAATTGACACAGGTACTATTCCACTAAAAGTATAGACTTGTTAAAAATAAATATACATTTAAATAATAAACTTATAATTTTTTTAAACAACAATATAATCATTAACAATAACTTCAACTAAATCCATAAATGTAAGAATGTTTTACCAAATGGCAAAATACACAGAATAATAGATTGCATAAAATGAAACAATTCAGACTGCAGTAGGGTGTCTCTACAGATTTTATTTTAGGTGGAAGTTTATTCCTGTTGTTGATTAACCGTAGATAGTTACAAACATTTCTAGTAAGAGTCTTTGTTTAGGTAATGATGACACTCACTCTTTTTGCTGAGAATAACTTAAGGTACATATACACGAGAAAAGGTTTCTCTGAATGTGTTTATACATGTTCGAGTTTTGTTAATCTTGTTACATCAAGCCTTTATTACCATTTTTTCCTGTAGGATAAACTCTAGAAGAATTCCATGGGTCATATGGTGATATACTAGCCCATAATATCAGAGTTAATAGAAAAAGTTTTGCAGTATTTACTTAAGAGTCCTGATTAAGTTCCCCACCTCCTATAAGACGCTTGGTGTCTCCATCAATATCAGTTGTTATTAGTGAATTTCCATAGGAAAAATGAGCTATTGCAGTGGCCCTTATGGTGAGACCCAAGGTCGGGAGTAGCAAATGAGCACTGATCATGGTCCCCAGAACACGTTTTGGGGTGTCATTAAAATTCATATATATATATATATATGTTCGCACTCTAGCGGCCGCATTTTAAGTCCGATTTGGTACACGTGTTGGTTGTCTATGTCGCTCGGACGAGTTCGTTAGCCAAAAAAATCCAACAACCGGAAGTAAATTTTTTGACCGGAAGTAACTATTTTTTTAGATTTTTACTACGAGAATGAAATTTGTTTAGAGTTTTTTCTAGAAATATAAATGTAGGATGTTATTCTGCACATTTTATTCTTTTACGCGACCTTATAGCTCACTTGGTTCCCCCAAAATCGACCAAAACGTAAAATACCATAAAAGTACCCGGTTCGAAGCCAAGTGGTGCAAACTCGCGAGGCCACTAGGAGGAAACAAATTCTACTAATATATTGCATACACACAGAGACAGCTGTTCAACGCCTTCGTGAGTAGACCTATTTCCCAAATTGTTGGTTGAAACCCTAAAATATAGGCATATAATCTTAATTTTGGAAATTTGCTCAACTCACGTCAGCGGTCCAGCTGCGTGGTCGAATTATTTTATTCTTCAGTTTGCCAACTGCCTACAACATACACACGGGTGAAAGAACCATAAAACACTCCATATTCCCAACATGATTTGCTACCGAAATGATGTGACAAATGTGGTACAAATCACTATTATAATTATGAATAATATTGCTTTAACACTTTACGTGCTACGCCATTTTACGGTCCTATTAGCAATGACTAGGAAGTTGGCGTCCTCGGATCGAGTTTGCGGCTTTAACGCCTATAACTTTCTTTGTAGTCCTAGACTACGCTAGGAAACAAAATCCTAGACTACGCTAGGATAACTTTCTCCTAGACTACGTTAACAGTACTCGTAGAAGGGTCTTTAATAACTACTGAGGTACGAAATATGGCCATAGGCAATGACTAAATCCACTCTTTTCCAATGTAAAGTAAATACTGCATGTGCGGTAAAAGCCGAGCTCAGTCACGGCGGAAGACATTTTTCGCTGCTTTAACCGTACTCAGCACGGAACGTGTTAATAAGATCCGTCACGTTAATTTTTGTTGTGTTATTTAAGACGACATGTTTCGGAGCCAAAACTAGATCTTCAGGTTTTAATCACTCCGAATAGATTGTCGCATATTCAAATAAATAGGACATACTGTCTTTAATAAGGATTAAGGTAATTTTTTTGAGCTTATTAAGGTAATATTATTATTAATCCTCATAAAGTAAATGTAACATAATTTAAAAATTGAGACTGCATTCGAGGTAGTATATCTACTTTAATTTTATGTATGAGAGAAGTTTTCTGAAAAATGAGTGGTTTGTAAGTTAGCCCAAAAAATTTTTTTTTTTTTTACATCCTACCTAGAACATGAGCAAACTTCTTGATATAACTCAGAAATAAATAGATTAAAACCATTTCATGTTTTCTACGAATAAATTAATGCCAAAACAATACTTTTTCTGGCTAATAAATAATTGAATAAGAGTTTTGGATAGGCTTAGTCTGGACCATCTTGATTGTTGGCCGAAGGAGTATCTAATAAATAAAGCTAAAGGATATAATCACTCCAGCTACAAAGACGCTCAAACTGCTCATATTTATACACTCTATACCTAACAGGTGAAACGTCTGTTTAATTGGATGTTGGTCTTCAACTTTATACATCAACACAACCTAAAATGAAAATACCGAAAAGGGTCAAATATGTATTCACAGATTTTTCAGGTTCAATAATATTTCAATTTGATTCTCGATTAAAAACTTGAATCCAAATCAACCCTTAAAGAAGTGGATTTGTATTTGGGAATGAAAATACAATGATCATTCTTCATAAATGTCTTTAAGGCAAAACAATTTGCAATATTTAGAAGATTTGATATTGTGCCTACTAAGGGAGAATATAGTTTCGTTTGTTTTGCAAAGGTTACGGAAATAAACGGTACCAGAAACTGACACATACTTTCTCACAAACATATTTAAATTACTAAACAGATTCACTGTGACTTCATAATTGTTTTAAAGTAGGAGATGAGATACATTAAAGTAGGAGAGTAAATAATAAATATTATTATTATTAGCTAGAGAGAAAACTATTCGATCGATTTCGAACAAATTTGCACCAAACGCATCAATTAAGCAGGTATAGATGCACAAAATTTTTGTTGAAAACGACCCCCTTTTTGGCCAAAAAATCAGTTATTATTATTAGCTAAACGAGAATTTTGAGAAAGATGCGGTTTTTTGCATATGGTAGGGCTACAAATAAGCGAAATTTTATCAAAATCGTTAGATCCGTTTTTTTTAGAGAAAAATAACAACTTAATTTTTGGCCAAAAAGGGGGTTGTTTCTCAAAACCTTTTTTCGTGCATCTATACAGGACTAATTGACATGTTTGGTGCAAATTTGTTCGAATAGTTTTCTCTCTATCTTTGTACACATACAGACAGAAATTTTGTAAAAACCACTCTTTTGGTCTCAGGGGGTCTCAAAACAGATATTTCCACAAAAATCTCAACATCGATTTTTTTGCGATCACTATACTTTCTCTATACTATAGTATAGTGAGAAAGTAAAAGGATTTTGTTAATATTTAGATGTAGAACCATTCTGAATGTTCTTGATATCATGTCTGCTAAGGTAGTTTTTTTTTTATCTCTTGCTGTAGTGGTGAGTTGTATCAAAAATGTTTATACAAAAGTTTGAGATAATAGAAGAATTACAAAAACTTTGCACGGGATTTGTTATTGTGCTGTTAGTGTTTTCAAAAAACCTTTCGAACTTTTAGTACTACTCTTAGGAAGTGTAGTATCTTCAAAGGTTGCAATATTTGAAAAAGTCAGAAACTTGTATTTCCTATTTGCATAAAAATTCACTGATTGTTACACTTACTAGTGTTAATATTATAATCTTGAAACTATTTTTATCTTAGGGTTTTTACAATTACCTTATTTCTTCCTAATTTTATAAGACACAGTATTTTGCAGGAGATTGAAAAAACATTGTTTTAACCCTTTGACCGCCATGCCGTTTCTACTAGGACGCTCCGAATACCGCCAAGGTCGACTAAGCGAGACATTGCATTGAGCGCCAAGCCACTGTCGTGTGGGATTGTCTAATACCGCCAAGCCTATTTTCGGTATTTTGACGAACGTTTACATAAACCATTGTAGCTTAGCTAATATCAAAGGTAGAATAATGCTTTTGGTCTCGTTTTGTTTGGAATTAAAAGTACTACAACTAAATTTACAAAAAATGGTATTAATTCCACTTTTACATGTGCACTATAACTGAAAAAGTAAAGGAAAACAAATATTTGTATACAATTTTTAAGTTTAGAGCCTAATAACTATGTAAAAAAAATATTTTTCCTCTAACCTTATATATTATGTTATTCCCTATTTTATTGAGAATAACTCCCGAAAATTTAAACAAAAAATATTAACATTTAAAATATGTATTTGCGTTTTTTTTACGCAAAGCCCTGTTTTTTTTTTTTTTTTTTTTTTTTTTTGTAGTAGAGCTCTTCTTAGAGGATCACTCATTGCTATTGTTGTAAGAAACAAGATACTCAGCTCTGAACTCACAAAACACTTACACAAAATGTGTCTCACTTTAGTGTAATAACAGAAATAATATGACAAAAACATTCAACAATCATAGAACGACTCAGTAAAACTAGCGGGAAAGTATACAGCCTATTTTCGGTATTTTATACGGTACATAAATATTTTATAAATAAATATGGATCCACAATACACATCCGGTACATTTTCCCCCGTTCATTTGTTATGTAATTGACATTTAGTACCAAGATTGAATTTTTTTCCTTACACAATAAAAAATGTACCGTATTTATTTATACCGTATTCATACATGTATTTATTTTGCACAGCTATACAACCTTTTAAAATAGACGTATACTAAAAATATGTTGTCACAATATGAAAGGCCAAATCTTATCCTCTTTATAAGTTTAGAAAACATACAGGTTTAGGTAATACAAGTGACTAAATAAACAAAATACTAAAAGCCGATTATAACGGCCGTGGCGCTGTTCAGACAAACTGCCGGAGCCGATCACGACGGCCTATGGCGGTATTCAGACAACTTTTTAGAGCCGATGTAATCGGCTGTGGCGGTATTCAAACAGTTAGTAAAAGCCGATTAGATCGGTCCTTGGCGGTCAAAGGGTTAACATTACTTTAAACTCAATCTAGTTCAATAAACCTGAATGTCTCCTGCGTCCATTTAGCCAACCTGGATCCTTCACGCCTTTGTTTGGTATTTTTTAAGGAAATTACAACCAAAAGGTTTCCTTGTATAATTAAAACTTCAGAGTCAAGGTGACTCCATACAGGCCTTTTACCGGGTGTCCCACGAAGAGGTCCCTATTTTTGAATTAATATATTAGATGCACCGAACACTCTACAAACCTGAAACTCAACAGTCCTAACATACACATATGTAAAAGAAATACACCTGAGTATCAGTTAATTCTGACACATTAGGACAAAATGGCGGGATATCAAAGAAATAGTACCTTTTCGTTAAAATAGTTTTATTTGCTTAAGTGTTACAACATAATTATTGAATTTTAACGATGTTACTAAGCACTAAACAACGTTAGGGAATTAAAGATATAAGTAACTCATAAATAAATTAAATCTATTTGATCCATAAACCTTATTCAAACTGATGTCCATCGATCGCAATGCACTGATGACAACGAAATAGAAAACAGTCATATGCTTTGCTGAACAACTTTCGAGGTATCAACAACAGTTCCTCTTCGATCAACCTCATTAGTTCATCGTCTGTCGCAATGTTATGACAATAAACCTTCTCTTTCAAAAAGCCCCACAGAAAAAAGTCACAAACAGTCAAGTCTGGAGACCTTGGGGGCCAGTCCATGAAGCTGCTGCCACGACCTATCCAACGGTTAGGAAGATTTTGGTCCAAAACTGCTTTGGCCACATTAGCATAATGCGGAGGAGCTCCATCCTGTTGGAAAAATCGTCTTTCATCTCAGGCTGAGAAAGATGAGGAACTATGTGATTGCTTAAAACTGATGCATACCTTTCTCCAGTCATTGTTTGTCGGGATATGTCATACGACAAAACACCATCCTTGGTAACAGCAGCCGAAACTGTTATACCTGTTGATTTTAATTTCTCTTCTTGTAAGATATGTGGATTTTTTGTGTTATACTAATGACAATTATGCCTGTTTACAGTTCCTGTTCGATAAAATGTCGCTTCATCTGAAAACACGATTCCTTCATGCCATTTGCTATCTACGTCAGTCTTTTCAATTATTTTCGAACAAAATTCCAATCGTTTGTAAGGATCTCTTCAAGCAGTCCGTGAATTAAATGAGTTTTATAATGTTTGATTTTGTTCTTTGTGGCATACCTTTGGACAGATGACTTCGGTATCCCTGTAGCAGATTCCACCTTTCTTACTGAATTAGGCGTATTTGGAGATTCCATGAAAGCAGCACATACGATTTCTTCATTTTCTATGTTGGAGGATCTATGGTATTTTTTTGTATTGACTCCGTTTCTAGTAGGATAGTCTTCCACTTTCGAATAGATTTCCTTGACGGTGGAACTACACCTGGGTACCTTTCCCTAAAACACCTTATTGCTTCATAATCATTTTCAAAGGCAATAGCCCAGGAACAACATTTTTGAGTTTTTTCTACAAATATAAATGTAGGATGTTATTCTGCACATTTTGTTTTTTTACGCGACCTTATAGCTCGCTTGGTCAAAATCGATCAAAACGTAAAATACCACAGAAGTGCCCGGTTCAAAGCCATGTGATGGATTCTACCGAAGCACACAATGCATTGTGTATTGAAAATACTCCCAATGTAGGGGTTGGCGTGTGAAGCACGCAATGCTTTGTGTATTGAAGATACTCCCAATATGCAGAATGGAGTGCGAAGCATTTTCCAGCTATGCAGCACCGTCGTGAATAGACCTATTTCCCAAATTGTTGATTGAAACCCTAAAACATAGGCCTATAAACTTAATTTTGGAAATTTGCTCAACTCACGTCAGCAGTTCAGCTGCGTAGCGAATTATTAAATTTACTATGATGAGTATACAGTATTAGTTACACTAGAATTATGGATTGCCTGTAAACACTGTTTTATGCCTTGAAAAATAAATACTTTTTTAGATACACTTAAGTTAAATTTCAAATGATGAAAAGTCTGTGGATACCACATCAAGTCAGGTTACAAGTAGTTGTGGCAGTAGAGCTAAACAACAACAATCATTAAAAAGTGATTTTCTGAACGAGAATTTGTAGAAAGTTGCGGTTTTTGCATATGGTAGGGTACATTAAAGGCTACAAATAAGCCAAATTTTATCAAAATCGTTAGAGCCGTATTTTTATAAAAAATAATAACTGATTTTTCGGCGGTTTTTTTGCCAAAAAGGGTGTTGTTTTTCAAAATTGTTCAAAACCGTTTTTCATGCATCTATACAGGCCTACTTGACATGTCTGGTGCAAATTTGTTTGAAATCGATCGAATAGTTTTCGCTCGAGCTTTGTATACATACAGTCATACATACATAGCCTACATACATACATACAGACAGACATTTTGTAAAAAACACTTTTTTGGACTCAGGGGGTTCCAAAACGGATATTTCCACAAAAATCTCAACATAGTATGTGAGAAAGTAAAATGGGAAGCAATTAAACGATCAGATGGAGGCGATTCAATAAGAAAAGTGGCAAGTGATTTAGGTGTTGAGGAAGTCGCTGTCGGGGATTGGAGACGAAATAGATCGTAAATTGAAAAGTGGGTATCTCAACGGTATTCAAATAAAGAAGAGGCTAGGCAATGAAGGAAAAAACTTTAGAGGCATTATTTTTGTGGTTTTTATTACAGTATCCAATGTCTTTCATTTGAGTACATTACCAAACCTTTTTTGTTTCTTTAAAACTATATTATTTAAAGCCAATTAAAATAGATTTTGAAGTAAGTATGGCTCCAAATCACACGCACCTCAATGGTTTTCTCACGGCCTACCGTATTATCCTCGGTATGATCGAGGTTCTTCTGTAGTTGTATAATGGGTATACCAAATCTTCACCCACTCAGAACATCCATGACTGATGGAAAGCAAAGGTTTTCTAGACTTATGTTTAAATACACTTTTGTTTTAGTTTTTAAATGTAGAATTTAGTGCAACTCCCGAAATATTGCCATACATTTTTGGATAACATAAGAAAACTGGTTCCATTACAATGTGTATATTATTTTAATTCACATTTAGCATCAACCATATAAATTAAGTAAACAATATTCTTGTTTCAGGTTTGAGTCTCCGCTTGAAGACTAAAGGTTAGTGTTAATCTAAGGTCGCGACCTGAATGTGCCCCGCGTCCGTCTAGAAAGTAAAAAAACATCAGCCAACCTTGATCCATCATGCCTTTGTTTGGTCTTTTTCAAGGAAATTACAACCAAAAGGTTCTTTCCTTGTATAATTAAAACTTCAGAGTCAAGGTGACTCCGTACAGGCCTTATAATATGGCCTCGGTACTTTGCCTTTGTCTTTCAGGTTTCTGTTTATTTCTATGTGTTTCAGATCCGGAGAAGCCCACCCCCTTTAAGTTAAGGTAGTTTAAGCTGTCATCTTGGCTCTGACTCCCAATTATACTTACAAAGTTATGATGGAATCCCTGTGTGTTGGTGTTATAATTATAAGTTAAAAATATAACTTACACAAAATTTCATAAAAACAAGAACGTAATAATTGTAACAGCTGTTTTTGCCGCTAAGACAACATGTTGTCTGATGATGCTTAGATGCGAAACAGCTATTACAATTATATTGTTGTTCTTGTGAAGTTTTGTGTAAGTTTTATTTTTACCTTTTTAAGAAACTTCACTACATACTGACTGTGGCCACACTTAATATAATTTTAAGTTGTTATTTAGTTGGGTTTTCAATTTAGAACAATTTTATAGGTCTTGTAAAAACAAAAGTAAGATATTTTTATTTTGGCTCCTCCTGAGTTGTAGATGTTTTATTTTTGGTTTTGTTAGTAGTGATGTAAGTATATGGTTTCCAGTGTATAATTATTTTAGGCCTCAATCCCTTGCCTTTAGCCCGGGATGTTTTAACCACGCCAATGTATTTTGTAATGTTTGTTGCACCGAATACTAGTTTATTTAGATCTGCTTTCAATTTAGTTTCAGTTTATTTGGTTCACTAAAAATCGGATCATACTTCAATCTACATTAACAGCATAACAATACACGTAAGAATTATACAAAAAACCTAATCCAATACTTTATGTTTGATACTTAATATTAAATCATTTCTTCTGTCAAAACTAAAATGTTATGTTATTCTGTTGTATGGCTTTTAGACTTTGCACTCAATAATTAAGTCTATAAAACACATTAGTACCGTAGTTGCAAATATATATACAATGTGTTCCCCAAAGAGGTCCCTATTTTTGAATTAATATGCTGAACTAATGAAGCACCTTATAAACTTGACACTTAACACACATACGTTACATCAATACGTAAAAAAGTACCTTCGAGTTTAATTTTGTATGACAAATAAAAAGAAAATGGTGTAGTAACAAAAAGAACATCAATCTTCTGGATAGAACCAATTCCTCCCAAAATGCATTGCAATTAAAATGTGCATTGACATTTTGTTAAATCTCGGATCAGCTGCTGTTTTGTAAAAGCACAACAATTAAACAATCTGCTAGTTGTGTTCAGTAAGTTTATGTGTGGTATCTAACCTTGGTAATGTTTCAATTCAACAAAAATTGTAATGATGTTCTTGGGCTATTGCTTTTGAAAATGGATACAAAGCGATAAGGTGTTTTCAAAGAACCTCATCGTGAATATTCCATCAAGAAAATCAATTCCATACTACTGGAAACTGGATCAATTATAAAGCGATATCGTAGGATTTGTAACACTGAAAATAAAGAGCTTGCGTGTGCTGCGTTACTTAGGAAAGTTGGAAACGCTATACTTGGATACCAGAGCCGTCGGTTCAAAAGTATGCAAAGAAAACCAAGATACATTTTTATAAAGCGCAGATGACCCAGACAGACGAGTGGAATTTTGTTCAAAGGTAACTGAGAAGCTTGAAGGAAACCTGTATTCTCAGATGAAGATACATTTTACCAAACAGGACCTGTAAACAGACATAAATTTTTTCTATTGAGATTTTTGAAAGAAAAAATTTACTCTCGCCTATAGCGACAGATGAGAGGAATTGCCTCGACAATTTTTCAAAAGCGATTACGACTCCTTATGTTTTGTTCCTATCAGCACATAGCTATTGATGGAAATCAATTCTAATAAATGTTAAATTGGACCATTAATAATGTTTTTTATGTTACGTTTCTTCACTTTCACTTTTATTTATTAAGTTTAGATATTTTTATGCTATCGGTAAATGAACAATTTATAATGGTTATGCAAATCAAATCATTTTGATGAAAACATACCATTAATTTGTTATTCCGCCATTTTGTTTTGATTGGCTGTACAAAAATAAAACTCAAGGGTACTTTTTTAAATTTATATGTTAAGTTTTTAGAGTGTGCCATTTATTCTACATATGTTAATTAAAACACAGCGATCTCTTCAGTATATAGTAAAAACTAATTGTTTAAACTGCTTTTCATGTATATTTTTACATTGATTTATTTTTAACACCAAAATTATAAACAAAATCCAAAAAATATATGTTTAAATCATTTTGCACAGATTTTTAGAATTATCTCTTGGTCCCTCCTCCAAGGTTGGCTGCATGTTTCCCTCCATTATAGTTTTAAAGCTTGCTCTCATTTTCTTTAACAAACAGTTTTAGTATAAGAAATATATTTCTGTTGGATCTTTAAAATTTATAATCCAAATAATTTGTTCAGTAAACCCAAAGATAAGTTATTGAGTATTGACTTTTAGGCTCTGCATTCAATACGGTAATAAATTAAATCTTAGTAAAATACATTAATATGAAATACAAACAAATATAATTGTTTTAAAGTGTTACAAATGTAATTAACTAATTTAGTGGACAGTGGTGTAGGACGGCGCTCCGGCTAAGTTTTGTTTTCAACTTTAGTTTCATGGAATATTTTTAAGTTTTAGTAATGGTTTGTATTGGTATTTTTTAAATTCATCATGATTTGGGTTAAAATCAATGATAGCTATACGTAATATTCTCGGAGACCTATTTCATTGTCTGTCTAAAAATGCAAAGACCACTACAGTACAGTGCTTAATTCATTGACTTGTAGATTATCCCCACAATTATTTTCTATATACGTCCTAGCTAAGCGTTAGCACTACACTCATTAGATAGTTTACTAATTCAGGGTCACGCATTAGATGTAGGGCATTGTGGTCTACTAAGCAGAATAGTTTTTGAATTATTGCTAAATCTGGGGCAGTTTTTATCTACAGCCCAATAATGCTATTGTTTTCCATTATTAAAAAGTCAACGTACAAAATTTATTGATTATATTTCATAATACTAACGTTGTTTAAGAAATGAAGCAAGATAGTTTTAATGTTGTATTATTAGTTTGATTTAACTAACTTGTAATTTCTCTTTCAGACACCCACACTCTCGACTCACAGATGGTGAGCAGAATAACCTGTCGAGTGACACTACAACACGTTACACAACAATCAGCACACACTCGACAAACTGTCCGAGTGTACACCATACTTGAATATTGTTACACTATCTCCTGGCGTAATTCCTCAACACATTTAGAGGTTGCATTAGAAACCGCGGCCCCCATCCCCCCATGTAATAAGTATTAGTAGGGACTTATGTTTTTGTTAGGATGTATTTAGTTAGTGGCTGTTGTTAGAGTGTATTTTTCAGGTTGAAGGTGTTTAGGTGAGCACCATCAGAAAATATGAATGTTTCCACCCAGCAACATCTGAAAACATGAATGTTTTCGACCGATAACATAGGAAAACAAATGTTATCAACATCATCAGAAAACATTGTTCTCTTCAACTTCGCATGGGCTCTTTTTAGTTTTAAGTAACTTTAAAAAAGAAATTTAGGAAAACGTTTAGGAAAACTTTAAATTTTTTTAAATCTGAAGAACAAAGGAAGAAGATGGCCTGCTAAAAAATGGTAAGTTATCACATTATTGTAAATTATAAAAAAGTATGTTTATTTCATTAAAGAATAAAACCATCATAATCGAGACTGCTTAGGCATTGGTCCCTTTCTTATCTTTCCTCTGCTATGATGGTAACGGGTGAGGCTAGATAATAAAATTAATCACTTTTATTTATTTCTCAAATAGGTTGGGCCTGGAAAGGCTTATACGAGAACAGCATTGTCTTAGTATTTGAAGTAAGAAACCGTGGTAGATTTAGAGAACTGTATACAGCTGAGGATCAGAGTTCTAATAAGTGAGTACCATATTTTATATAAATACAAGGGGAGGTCCAAAAGTTCCTGTTCTGATTAATAAAACATTTTTTTTTAAATGTTCATTGGGCATTATTTTTCAATATATTCTCCCTTAAGAAGATTGCCCTTTCATAAAGTAATTCTATTCTCCTTCTGAAGTACCCTTCTTCTTTGTCCTCAAAATGAGTCTCCACAACGTTTCTGAGAGTTTCCTCATCCTGAAATCGACGTCCATGGAGGTTGTGCTTCAGTTCGGGAACAAATAATAGTCACTAAGGGCGAGGTCGGGCCTGTACGGAGAGTGGCTGATTTCCTGAAAACCCCCCGGTTAGGTTGTCATCCCGTGACTACCTAGTACTAGTACCGTCGACGAAGTACAAAATACCTGGTATTTTTGCCGTCCCGTACCTAGTACAAGTAGCTTCGACGAAGTGCCTGGTACAAAATACCAGATACAAGTAAACCGGCCCACCTCTAATATGGTCTCCTGCCTCAAACAGAGCCAAAAAATCACGAGAACAGTTCACTCGTGCACGTTTTTGAAATGAAGAAAGTTTCGGGGCAGCCACCTTGCGCTCACTTTGGTCATGCCCAGATCCTCTTGTAAAACTCTGAGAACTGTTATGGCTGATACTCAGACCATCAGAGAAATTTCCTTTTTCTTTAGACGTCCATCATTCAGATGCTCCTATTCGTTATTTTCTCAATTGGCCTCCCACTCCGGGGATCATCTTCTAGCTATTCACTGTTCTCCCCATAAACTCCCACTAACTGATTGTAAATCTCATTTTGGGTAGCACATCTTTTATTAAACATTTAATCACTGCTCGGTACTCAATTTTATCCATGTTATCAATAGATAAATGTTAACTGGTGTGCATACAAACAACGACTGACAATCCTAAAGTTAGACCTAAACAGAGATAAAGCCTTATCTTTATGTTATTTTAATCTTTGTCAGAACATTAATTTTTGGACCACCCTCGTAAATGCATTAAGGCTACGCAATTCAATCATATTAGTGTGCTTGACAATTTTACATTTTTAATAGATAAGTCAATTCCAATATTTAAAAACAATTCAACCACGCAACTGAATCGCTGACATGAGTTGAGCAAATTTCCAAAATTAAGTTTATAGGCCTTTGTTTTAGGGTTTCAACCAACAATTTGGGAAATAGGTAAACTCACGACGGTGCTGAATAGCTGCCACTTTGTACGAAATATATTAGTAGAATTTGTTTGCGCCTAAGCCTAAAGCTTCAACTCACGCGCTCCTTCGTTACACTCGCAGTGGAAAAACTCGCTCTGCGAGTTTGCACCTCGATCGTGTAGCTTTGGGTTATGAACTTCGCTTCGCTCGCAGCGTAAAAACTCGCCCGTCGTCCTCGGATGAGAAGGTGCTCCCAAGGTAAAATCCACTCCGAGGATTTGAACCAGGTACTTTTATGGTATTTTACGTTTTAATTGATTTTGGGGGAACCAAGCAAGCTATAAGGTCGCGTACAAAAACAAAATGTGCAGAATAACATCCTACATTTATATATCTTTAGAAAAAACTCTTTAAAAAAGTTATTTTCGTAGGAAAAATCTAAAAAAATAGTTAATCCCGGTCAAAAAAGGCACTTCCGGTTGTTGGATTTATTTGGCTAACGAACTAGTCCGATCGACATACACAGCCAACATATATATGTACCAAATTTCAAATTTGAACCAAATCGGACTTAAAATGTATTTATTTATTTATTCACATTCATTGACCTCACCAGCAGCGAGGTTGAAGTACGCACCTAACACAATATACAAGTAAAAGCAACAAAAGGAAATGCAGCTGCTAAAGTGCGAACACATATTGACTTAAATATATACATAAATTTTAATGGCACCCCAAAACATGTTTTGGGGACCATGATCGGTGCTCATTTACTAGGTACTCCCGACCTTAGGTCTTACCATAAGGGTCACTGCAATAGCTCATTTTTCCTACTGAAATTGGCTAATAAGTGTAAAAATAATAAAAATAGAAGATAATAAACAAAATAAATAATTTTAAACTAGAAACCACATAAATATAGTTAAAAAAATATATACAGAGTGATCATAAAGTCCCTTTGCCCTTTATTACTTTTGTTATTGAAAATAAGTTAATTTTGGGGGGGGGGGGGCTTGAGGAGGGTAAATAATTTTAAATATAAAGGTAGGTCATGTAATACACCATTGAAAAGCTTATTAAAATAGAAACAAAATGGCGCAAACTAGAGCTTAGTATCTTGCTTCATTTCAAAGTAATGGACAATCAAACTTCTGGAACATGATATTGTTATCATAACATCAAAGCAGGTTATTAATTTGTTGATATTAGGAATAATTATTAAAATATCGCACATTCTACATAATTTTTAATTTTTTAAATATTTTAACTTAAAGTTTTCGGAAATCAATCCAGTAACAAAATTTTTTTTAACTATATAATTTTATTTTTGTAATGACTTAACGTTACAAAATGACGTTCCCAACGTGGGGCTAACATTACAAAAATTCAGAGATGCAATACGTGTGAGCGAAAAGTTGGTTGAGACTTTGAGATTTCTGCCTGGTGGAAGATTCATATCAGAGTCTAAGTTATTTGTTCAAATTTTCAAAATCTGCCATTCCAAAGTTCATTCTAGAAGTGTGTATCTTTGGTTCATGAACTCCTGAACTGCTTCAAAATAAGTAAGGTTGAGTTAAGTTGGCACCGGGGGAAAATTAGGTCTTTCCTTCTCCTCCCAGACACTGAAAACCATTTTGGGAAATCGCACCATGTTTTTGAACATGTTTTCTACCTTTTTGTGCCACCTAGTTTTTTTACCACTTAAGTTTTTGGTCAGAACTAAAAACAACAGTCAGGGAACAGGTGTACACATGCTACCAAAGTACAAAAACTAATTATAAAATAATTTTGTATGGTAATATTTTTTCCCATTTTATACCCCACACTTAAAAAAAACAATTACATCTGCCTCTCTGAATCCAATAGGTTGGGTTTTGTCCTTAAAAAATAATAAGCATTTTAATGCGAACCACTTTACGTACCCTGGCCCTCCACCAGCTCCTGAACCACTCTTCTTTTTCAACAGTCTCTGAAACTGTCCAATAAGGCAACGCATTTTCCTTTCTACTACAAGATTGAATTTCATTTCCAACGCTATGCTCGCCCATGCATCACATTTCTTGATCCGGTTTTTGTAAACCAAGGAAGTAATGTCCCACAAAGATGGCTGATCACGGAACAAATCTATTTAAATGTATTATGGAATCATTATCCCAGTCTCTGTCATTTAGTAGCCCTTCCATTACAAAAATTCAAGCAATACAAACACATGCGCACAACTACTCAGGCCCAAGAGCGCCCATATAATATTTTTTAGGGGGGGAGGGGGTTAGACCGTGGTACGGGGATTAAGGTACCCTCCCCTCCTTCGGGAAAGGGGTCCGAGAAAATTGTTGACCTCACCTAGAAAGTATATGTAAAATAAAACAGCACATAACATTTAAAACATATTTTAGTGCTAATCTCTTATAAGAAAAATTTCTGACTAATAAAATGAATAATATACATATTTTCGTTTTCCTGGGGGCTAGTGGGTGCACGCCCCCCCCTGCCCATGTTTCTCGGCCGGCTCTCAACTGACTGATAAGATAATGCAACATATAGCAGACGCTAGAAACAAAAATAGATGTAGCAAATGTTACATATAGCATAAATTCCTTTTGATCTTACCGACACTGAATGGGTAGCATAATTTTATTTTTCCTAGATGTAGAAAAAAACGTACATGTAGCATCGAAAATTGCTATATGTAACATTTCTTCGTTTTGAGGTTTGTTAAATGTAGCATTTGTTATATAACTTTTGCTATATAGCAGGTTTTGCTACATAGTGTAAACGTAGATTTAGATAGACCTTTAATTTGATGTACAACTCGACCTACCTATTTTCCTCCGACTCCCTGCCTACCGTCACCCTAAGGTGATATAAAAATTACAATTGCTTCAAAAATTAGTTATTTTTTTGTAGAGAAACGATGTACGAAGTTTTGTTGCGTAATATGCAATCTACGCCAACTATATATACGCCAACTCCCACAGACTTTTGAGACAATCTGTATATATTTTCTTTAGTCCATATTCTAAGTTAGCTGGTCAGTAATACAGAAAAAACACGCAGCTTGTAGTTTTGAATGAATCCAGTGTGCATCAGCTATTCGGATTCAGAGAGGACGCCCTTTGTGGAAGCTTTTTGAAACAAAGTTCCTTTACGCGGCTTGCGCTAGGAGTTGACAAATAGAAAATGTAACGCGTAACGAAAAACCGTTATCGAATTGGTTGCTATAGTAATGAATATAAATACATTCAAGAAACATGTGTCATCGTCATCACACGGACACACGTTTTTAAGGCTCTGTCGCATCTCTGCAAATATTCAAGGCTCCACACTAAAATTATTTAAGGCTCTATCGGATCTCCACAATTATTTAAGGCTACATAGAATATCCGCAATTATTTAAGACACAGTTGCATTCGCGCATTTATTTAAGGCTCCGACTCATAATCACAATTATTTAAGGCTCCATGATTTTTTAAGGCGTGAAGAACTTCGTTCCTGACGGGGGGTCCCACGACCGCACACATTTTTTTCTAAATAGTTCGTTAAATGTAAATAAATGTAGGAAAGCTTTTTTGTTGGAATTTGATATATTATTCATTTTGATAATTTCCTTTGCGTTATAGGAAAATGAGGGAATTTATCGTAAATATTTTTTAACGACGACTCGATCTCATTATCGACTTTTACTTTCTCCACCCTATACGTAGTATATGGAGAAAGTATTGTTTTCGTCCAAATTTTCGAATTTGAATTTTTAGTGGAACTATCTCTGAACCCCCAAAAAATGTTTAGTGGAATTATCTGTGTTGGTGCCCTCTGAACCCAAAAATATTTTTAATGGAATTGTTTGTTTTGGTGCTCCCTAAACCCAAAAAAGTGGTTTTTTGGTGATGTCTGTCCGTGTGTCTGTAAGGATGTGTACAGAGCTGGAGACCATACCAACGGTCCGATTTTGATGAAATTTGGTATGTAGGTGTAGTTCTGGAATATCTCCAGGCGTTTTTCTTCTTCATTTTTTCAAATTTTTGATTTTTAAGGGGTTTTACCCCCCAAAAATGGTTAAAAACGAGAAAAATCTAGATTTCTCAAAAATGGCTCTAACGATTTTGATAAAATTTGGCTTATTTGTAGCCCTTAATGTACCCTACCCAGCGCTGGATTTCCCAATAGGGGGCGCATGGCCGAGAGAAAAAAATATATAGAAATAAAAATAAATAGCCATAACTTAACATTTACTAAAAGTGTTTTAAGACGGCATTTTGTTAAGCCCAGAACCAAATAAATTACTCAAAAAACTTTCAATGATAAAATTGCAGTGGTGTTTAAGTAATTAACATATAGGCCTGTTGATATAATTTTTTAATAGGGGCACCAAAATGCTAAATCCGGCCCTGACCCTTCCATATGCAAAAAACCGCATCTTTCTAAAAATTCTCGTTTAGGTAATAATAATAATAATAACTGATTTTGGGGGTTTATGGCCAAAAAGGGGATTGTTTTTCAAAATTTGACAAAATCTTTTTTCGTGCATCTATACAGGCCCAATTGACATGTTTGGTACAAATTTGTTCGAAATCGATCAAATAGTTTAAATAATAATAATATAATATGGATGTGTGTTACATGCATCTAATATTTTCCATTGTAACATTTTCCTACTTTTGCAATTCTAAATAACCACCTCCTATGCTATTCTTGGGAATGTATAAAGTTTCAACTGGGAGAAAGTATGTGGCAGTTATCTGGTACTGTTTATTAATATTATGTTGTTTAACTCGTTAAAATAAATAAACCATTAAATATATAATAATATTCTGTTTACATAAAACAGAAACCCTGATTTACTTGACTACAATGATATTCGCAAAACATTAAATTTAACTCACGTAAAATAATATAAATAAATATAACTTTAAATAATTATAAGCCTACAAATTCATTGTTCGCTACACCACGGCTACACATCTCATGTCTGCTCTCTTTTGTCAAAGTCAGCTGATTGACGTCAACAGGAAAGACCAAGGTTGATAAGGAAACACGACTTTATTATTATTTTGTTATTATTTCACCACTGTAACAGCTGAGTGAGAATATTTATAAATAATGTATTAACGTATAAACAGGTCTTACAGGTCTTAAAATTAATAAATTTGTGATCAGTGACCAGTGAGTGTTGATTGTGATGACATTTTGCTGGATGAAATATGACAAGATCAATAGGCTTTGTGTCTTTTATTAATATTTAGCTGATAGGTATTTTATACAATTGATATAACAATGAAGGTTTTCAAAAACATCGGCGAATATTCAAATTCATTATCCTTGGACAACTACTACAATCAAATAAAAAATCATCTCTTTCTTAAAGCTGGTGAAATAAATAATAAGAACAAATTTAAAGAATTGAAGTCAAAATTCATATTAGAAGTTAATTCTAATAGGCGTATGAATAGTATACAAGATATCGAGTCTTTAGTTGAAGTACTTCAAAAACGAAATGAAATACATGTACTCAAAACTGAATTGCTCGAACAAATGTACGATTTCTACAATATTGATAAAACCTTAATTCATGAACATAATCAGTTTCTAAGTAGTCTAGAGATAAATAGTCCTGGAACTATTAAAAAACTCAATTATGTTGATGGTGAGTATGTTTCTTTAGTAGGACTTAACAGAGCTCATTTTCAGATGTTAGGCCTATGTATTTATGGAATTTTAGTACTGCATAGGCCCCTTTTGCGATTATAATAACTGAGACAAGCTTGTTTTAGGCACTTATTAATCCAGTCACATTGTTATTGTTTGGGAGCAGACTTCGGCGAATCCTAGGCAGAACTATTAAACTACTGACACAGTAAATTTAATGTTGTTGACATATAAAAGCTGGATATATTTAAGGTGTAAGTTTATAATAAGCCATCTTTTGCGTAAATTTGCTATACGACCCTCGGCTGATATTTTTGCAGGCTATGACCTTGTTTTCTACTGTTAAATGTTGAATACAGGTACACATACTGTGACTAAATACTAAGACTTTTAGAACTTCAGGCTATTTTTTTTTTATTATTGCATTTCTGTTGGAGTAGGGTCATATAGTAAATTCGTGCCTCCATCTTGATGATAACATCGTAAACGATAACTTTTTTTGGGACAAAAGTATAGAGCTGCCACCTAAGCTTATTTTATCGTTTTAACATGAAAATGTAAGTCTAAATTGGAAACGCTCGGTTAAAATTTACAACAAGCTTCTTCGCCATCCATCTTTATTCATCCTTTGCGACAAATATTACATTTGTATAAGGCAGATCCCATAATTTACAAGTAGGCAAACAATATAATAATAATACATGGTACAACAGCAACCTTACAAAGTTTATAAAAATTATAATTATGGTAGCAGAATATACATATAAACACACATACAATTTAATATCCATAATACAGTACACATTGTCCAATTTTTTTTTAACATTAAAACTATAAAATACAACTAGCCTATACACAATTCAACAAACTATAAAATATGATTAAGCCTATAAACAACATTAAAAATCCCCAAACAATAGTCAATAATTAAAACACAATAAATATCACACATAGACATTAAAATATTGAGACATGGATGCTCCCTACACCCCTGTTAGTGCCCCACAAACTCCTCCACAGAGTAACAGCAATCATCTCAGTTTGCCTTTAAAACATGACTAGTCATTTATCTCTAGCAAGTCTGGAGGAAGGTTATTCATAAGTAGCGCCCCCGCCTGCGAAGGTAACTTACTTGCCTGTGCTGTTTACACCGATATTTTAATAGTTTGATAGTTTAAGCCATTCTAGTATGGTAATTAGGTAACTCCCTATTTTGAACGTGCTACATTTAAATTTAAAATAAAAAATTGTTTCAAAAATATAATTGCAAGGTAGAGTGAAGATCTTAAACGATTTAAATGCTTATCTGCATGATTGAAGTTTAGAAAGTCCTCCAAATAGCCTAATGGCTTTGTCACATTCTGGAGTGAGGAATCTCCCCACAAAATGATTCCATATTTCAGAAAAGGATATCAACCCATAGAACACTGTTATAAGAACCTGAACATTACAATAGAGACCACTACTAATTTTAGCACTGATATAGTCTATATGATTTTAGACATAATGTGGGGTTAGCTTCCTGGATTGTATACTTAATGTATATACAAAAAGTAATAAATACCTTAATTCATTGCGTCGAACAATTCAATGTATTTATCCGGGTGGATAACTAGTTTCGACAGTCATACCTTCATCATCAGATCCTGGACACCGTTGTTGGGAAGAAGTTGTTCAGCCATTCTGAGGCGTCGTCTTATTATCTGACTCATATTATTGTTCAAGAATAATTTAATTAAAATTTATTAAAACAATTACACGTTATAGGCGGTACACTTAAAACACAAAAACCGGCAGGTAACGAATTTTCGTTGCTTTTTTTAACTAACTTTTGGTATTGGCGTAACAAGGGATGAGTGGATGAGCCGTGCGGTCACTGATAACTGACTAAACATTGAACAGGTCGTGTCTTTTGTGTTACGTCGTATATATCTCAAACTCTTCGAGTGATGATAGTAAACGGCCCTTTTTACAAATGTGGAGTATTTTTACGTTGTGGTCTATGGAGGTGTATTTGTGATCGTTGTCAATTAGGTGTTGGGCAAAATGTGATTTTTGTTCGGCTATTGTAGGTCGGGGTAGGTGTTCTTTGAATCGTGTATCAAACGATCGTCCTGTTTGGCCGACGTAGAATTTTTCGCAGTCGGTGCAGGTGATCTTATACACACCGGATAGATTCATTTTGTTCATGTGAGAGCTATTTTTTGGGGTCAGAAAATTAGCTAGTTTATTGGATATTCTGTAAGAAAGAACGATGTTGTGTTTAGTAAGTTCTTTCTTGAGTCGGAACTCGAGTCTCCTGCCGAATTCAATGGATACGTATGTTTTTTGGCCTTATTCAGCTCGAGAGGAAGTGCAGATTTGATGTTTTTTCTTTGTTATTATCCTGTCGATTATATCAGGTTTATATCCGTTAGCTACGGCGATATGTCTAATGGTATTGTATTCTTTGACATAATTTGCTGGGCTTAATGGTGTATTGATAAGGCGGTGGACGAGTCTATTATAAGCGGACATTTTATGTGAGTACGGATGGTTTGATGATGCATGGATGGTTTGGTTGTTGGTAGCGGGTTTTCTGTATATATCAAAAGTATGGATACCATTCTCGTTCTTTATCCATAGTTCAAACAATTTATTGATTTGTAAAATAATAGACTATTTTATTTAAATAGGCCTACTTGTTTCTTTCTGAAAAAATTAAAGTATCTTCAAAGTGACACATGAATATTCCAGCTAGAATGCCAGAAAGTGCAGAAGTGCATAGCTAATCCGTCTGTTTGAGTGTAGAAACAGCCAATATGCTCAAAGTAATTATGTTTTAGGATTGTAAATATTAGATCAATTATTTCATTAATTGCAGGGGTGCTAAGTTTCTAATGTTTTGTAAGGTTATCTTCCAGAATATATGGTTTCGATGACAGGTACGATTTCATCAACTACTATATGATTTCTCCATGACAGTTGATTATCAATGAAGAGACCCAGGAATTTTGTTGAAAATACGCCGTTGAGTTCAATATCATCCAACCTAATATTAAGTTTTGGATTAAAAGATTTTTTTAAATTGAAATAGGCTACAATATAATTAGTCTTACTTGGGTTTATAGATAACTCATTACAACTTAGATACTGTCTAATAGCGTTAACTTGTGAGGAAGTCCTTGCTTTAAATGATATAAAGATTCTGCTTGAACATTTAATGTCGTATCGTGAGCAAACTGAATTATTAGTTTATCCACATGTACCGTACTGACGAAATACCATTTAAATAAATTAAAAACAACATTGGGCCAAGTACTGAACCCTGAGGGACACCACTTAACAACTCTACTTTGTCGGATAATCTACCCGCAACAGTAACTTGTTGAGTTCTATTATTTAAATATGATTTTAACCATGACAATGATTGTATGCGAATACCTATTTTCACATTTAACAAGCAATGATACAAAGTCCACACAATCAAAAGCTTTTGAGAGTTCCAAAAATACACTCAAAACCTTATGCTTACCACCCAGACTCTCAACAGTACATAATCTATTAGCTGGGCTATAGCATCTGTAGTAGATTTTCCTTCTTGAAAACCAAATTGGCCTTCATACAGGATTGGTTAAATTACACCTTTGCAGAAGGTTTAACCAGGGGGGGGGGAGTTTGGTGGTTATAACCCCGGACCCCATTGAAAAAAAATATTTCGCACGTTGTTTACATTAAAATACGCTCTTAAGAGTAACTTGATTTCATCACCTATGCAAATGTCAAGGTACAATAATTTATCAATATATTGCTGACATTATCTTTGGTCGAATGAACACTGGCACTTTGTTATTTTATATACGATGCAGTATAATGCATGGCCTGGAACACGCCACGGAGTTTTCGTCCGCCAAGGATTATTTGCCGTTGCCATCATATCAACAGTGGAGCGAAGGAGGGTATTAGAGCATACATATTGGTCAGAAAAATAAACTATTGGTTTATTTACCGCTGACGGTAACTGTGCAGCCGCTCGCTGCCACTACAATCGACGGATTTTCCACTGTCTCCGCCGAAACAGTGGCGAACGTGACGAAATGCACATCAACTTTCCTTACTTTAGTATCTTTTTTGTAAAATACTATCTTTTAGTCGCGTGTGTAGTTCGTCAAATGACGAAACCGACATTCTTAAATAATTGAAAATGTTTCTTCTAGTTCCTCAAATCAGGAAACACGGTGTAGAATGCTCCAAAATCTTCTCTTCTTTTATTTATCGATTAGATGAACCCAAATAAGTGTATTTTTTCTGCTTCCTTTTCAATTAACGTCGAAATAACAATAAAGCGAGAGTTGTTCTCTGTTCATATCAATAAAACATTAAAAGAAATAATGTAGGTATTACATAACACACTTCGTGATTGATGAACTATAAACTTCAGTTTAATGAATCCCAATGAGTGAGGCTTTTAGACGGCGTCGACAATTTTACCGCCCTGTGTGTACACTTTAAATTTTATGATGATCTGATGATGGCATACTGGTATTGTACCTCACAAATAGTTTTTATGCCCTATAGTAAAATACAACCCTCAATAATAGACGACAAAAATTGGATATACAACAACCTAAAACGGCTGAAACACAACACAACTTACCTTTAAGTGGGTCCTTAAATTGGAGGCAGAAGTTGCTGAAGCCTTGATTGTTTTAAATTTCGGTAAACACAATAGACATTTAAATGTTAAACTATTTCCCTCCAATGTTATTTGTTTATAAAAGTTTGAAATGCCTGGCCACAATAAAGAAATAAAATAAAAAATTAAATAATTTAAATACTGCTACACTATACCTAACTCACTATTAAAAATAACTAACTCACCAAATAAAATCTAAACTGTCAATCACTATAACAGGGCAAAACAACTAACCAACTTATAACAAATGAACAAAACTATCCAACTGTAATGGTTAGGCATAGGCCTCTTTATCCAAGAGCTAATTGAATGACACTGACGGGATTGAGACGGCATTGTTGTTTGTTTACACTAGCTCTAGCTTTATACCCCCCACCCCTTGTGGCCGGCCAATAAGCCAAACTAAGGAATGTTGTCACGCCAGCCCCATCTACCTGTGCCGGCATTTCCATAACCTGAATATTTTCGCTGTCGATCTTAAGACATGGAGACAAATCTTTCCGGGCATCCGCCAAATTAACTGACGTTAGTTTTAATAGCCAACCAATATTTTAACGATTGAGAGTTAAAAGTTAATTAACTCTCAATTAATTAAGTTAATTTTAATCGTTAATTTTTTTAATCGTTAATTCCAAGTCTGGCTAACTTCAATCTTGATGGAAACATTCCAGTAGAGAATGATGATTTATCAAAACCGTGAGAGGCTCAGAAAGTTCTTCCGCCATATTGTGGCGGGAGTACCAGCCTATGAGCAAGAAAATGCTCTAGAATGTAATCGGTGAAAGTATAGAATCACACTCCAGCAGTTATGAAGGCTAGGTTGCCAACTTATGCAATCGAAAAGGATCTAGGCTAATTTAGTTGTATGACGAAAGAAATAAAGTCTAGAGACAGGGTTTGACATTTTGATTTTTACGATAAAGTATTTTTTTTTATCTTTTAAGGTTAACGAAGGGAACAGTTAGTTAGATTCCTTGGAGAAAAATACAGTCACCTATAAATAGGAAAAACAGTAAATACGTGCAATAAAGTATAACGTAAGTTGGTAATTAATTATGTGATAAGTTTTAATTGACTGCAACTAGTCACTTTGACAAATAAAAACATCACCTTCAATCATTATAATTAATTTTCGTTTCTTACTTGTTTTAGAAATCGTGTTTAAGGTTTTTTGGGCATTGGGTTTGTAGGCTTCTGGATGTTTCATTATAAATGCTGCAGATTGTTCAGCCTTTACCAAAACATCCGCCTTTTATGCCTTTCCAAAGCTAGTTCGGTATTCAGTCACTAAGGAGCGTTGGTAACAATATTTTTTTCACAATTGACAAAGTGTACCAACCTACATGTAAAATTGTAAATCTAACGGATAAGTTACTGGCAGCTATTAGAAATAAGATTAAAGACCATTGTATATCACAACAATCTTGTCAGTAGGTTAAATTTATCCGGCCCTAAATCTTCAAAGGACAAGCCTTAAGCATTTTAAACTCTAGTTTTGTTGTAAGACAGAATAATTAATATTTATACAAGCCATTAAATCAGTAGACTTAGAAATTGTCTTTAGGCTTTAGTAGATTATTAATAATTTGATGTTTTATACTTGTATTTTTCAGAATTAAAATTACAGAATAATATTCCTTTGGGTACAGAACTGTATAAATCATGTTATGTTACACCACCAAGAATCACAAATCAGTCCTTTCCTCCGACCAACTGCCATAATTATGATTCCAAAAGACAAGAAAGGAGAAATACTCAAAGTAGAGGTAATGTATTTTTAATTTAGGACAAAACCAGTTTTATAAAATATACAGTAGGTAGTTGGAAAACGGGGTTTGTAATCCACTTTATCCACCATTTTTTTTTTTTACAAAATACTTAAAATTTATTATTTTGGACAATTACCAAGATTCAAAATTTTTAGTTTTTAGCCAATAATTCGGTTATCTTTTAAGTTACAGAAATAATTTAAAAAACTGTTTGTCATTAAAAAAGGAAATTTTTTGTAAAGTTAGTGTTTTCAAGATGTTGTACATTTTAAATGGTTGCCATTTTGAAAATGTATGTGAAAACGTTTTGGTTTTTTATATATGGATAAAAGATGTCATACCAAATATGTATCCAAAATTTGTGTTTAGTATATTTCCTGCATCCAAAGATATTAAGTATTTTATAAAAAAAAAAAATCAGTTCATATTCAAATCAGTTCAAATCACTTATCAGTTATCAATTCAAATCATACAAATGGTGGATAACTGGAAACCGAAGGATTTCCGAACCTATGTTTATATGAACTTTTTCCATTTATTTTCACTAGTATAGTAGAGTCCCGATATTTCGAGTTGAATGGAACCGAGCGTACCTCGGATTGTGAAAAACTCAAATTGCACAGAATATGTAGAGGTTAAGATAAAACTACTATTTATAGTCCTCGTATCTCCGAAAAAATTAAAGTTTTATTAAATATACACTATTTTGTATTGAACACTGAGGTAAAATAGTATATTTCACAACTAGTGGGAAAAGTGTGATTTTTCATATGCGAGTCGTATTTAAATTTTGCGAGTCGTAGACGAGCAATTTAAAGAGAACAAGCTTCTGAAAAGAACATTTTCCCACAATTTTTGAACACTATTTTTCACGATACTACAGCAAAACATTATTTGATACAACAGCAAAAAATATGATTATTAACATTTATTTTATTTACATTTATTTTTCTTCTTACTGACTCAACAGGGTCTTCTTTCCCCGCTAATTCCAAGCCCGCTCCCTTGGCAGTGGTTTCGCTATATAGTAGATAGGGACATTCGTGAATCTCTTTGATCCATTCATGCGCGTCTGTTTTAAACAGATGGGCATTATTTCAATATTGTATTCTTATTGTTGTAATCAGCTGATTTATCCTCACTAGTGCGGATATGACGAACTTTACCTGGCAATGTACGCATAGAAAAGCAACTGATATTCCAGTAGTATCGTGAAAAAGTAATTTTATACACAGTAAAAAATAGAAACTTACTTATTAAAGAAATGATAAATAGTTTTTTGTTTAACTACACTGCCAACGTTTACGAGCTGCGGTGTCACGCAGGGGGATACGGCAGTGCCGGGAAAAGTTTGTTTCCTATTTTTTTACATACAGTAGAACTTGGATAATTCGAACGTTTTTAATTCGAAGTGTCGGTTCGGTCCCTTGAACTTTATATGATATCAATGTAAAAAAATTATGGATAATTCGAAGTCAACTTCTTTAATTCCAAGTTTTTTTTCAGCACTAAAAATAAAATCTTGTCCTGTGAAAGGGATCGCTGGATAAATAGGTCACTGTATTGTAGAAAAGGGGCTGGACATAGGGGACAGAACTTACATGTTTGTACACGTATTGTAATTCTAGACGCGGTACCGGTTTCCAAGAATTTTGCCTTCCAAGAATTCTCTAGGTACCGATACTGTAGTTTGTCATTGATGCTCTGCCCCAATCTCTGTCTGTTGTTAATTCTCGACAAAACCTTTTGCAAACAGAACAGAACAATCATATTGTTTATTGACACTTGTACTGCGCATAACTCTACCCCACTTATATGAACAACGTTACTGCGATTTTGTCCCCCCCGAACATGATTTTAGTTGTACAGCCAACGGATCAGGGCATTATAAAAAATGTTAAGCATTTATACCGGCGACTTATTGTACAAATGCTCTTGACAGATTCATTGGAAGACAAAAATTTAAAGATCGGTATCCTTCAAGCAGCAAGAATGTGTCACAATGCATGGTCACATTCAATGCTATTTGTGGCTCGAACTACACGGAACCTCGGATTTTCGAGACTCAAATTACCGCGACTCTACTGTAGTTTTAAAGTTTCTCCGTTTTTTCCTGAATCATCCTGTATATATAATTTATAACAGTTTCTTTATGTAAATGAGTTTTTTAGAAATATTCAAGAGGCATTAAACTGATTTTAATAAACCTTAGTTTAAAACTGCTTTGTGGAATGTGTCAGTTTACTAACATGAAAATTGGATCCATAGTTATAAAATTACAAACAGCAGAGATGTATTAAAGAGGAGTCCCACTAATCTGAACATATTTCGGTTCGTGGGAATTTTTTTCTAATTGCAAAAGATATTAAAGTCACAAAAGCGTAAAACAACCTATGGGTTACAAGAAAACTTGTGTGATTTACTGCAATGTACTTATACAAAATGTAGTCTTTATAATTCTAACTAAAACAACATAACATTATACAGCAGTGCAGAAACAATTTGATGGTTCATAGAATACTGTGTGATATTTTATATAAACAATGAATGACACAGTAACAAAAGTTATTATAAAAACTAACAAACTCCATTTTAGTCTCTTTTGACATAATGGTGAGAATCGGTTGGCAGACATAATGTTAGACCAACTCATCATAAACAAGCAATCTGTGGATATACAGTATTATTCTATAAATACCTTATTTTTTTTCGTCTGATCCAATGTATGGTAAATCTGCACTACCGCGATTTCAGATGTTCAAGCGTCCATCTTCAGGTACGGTATCACTCTTACGAAAACTTTATAACATTAAAAACATTGTTACTACAACACATAACACAATACATACACTATCACAACATTTGTCGCCGTATTTCAACCGGCAGTGGCGCATGGTTCATGAACAAGCAAAAAATAAGGTATTTATAGAATATTAAATTCAGTGATCCGGAGACTATCTCACAATGAAAATATGCGGATGTAGCGCTCGGTATTGTTCCAAACAGCATAGGTCAAGCTCCGCTACCTCGTCTGTGTGTGACACTTGTTCCTTTACAACAAGCGCAACAGTGATCATTACGTTCAAAGTCTGCTAACACAATATCCTCAACCAACGTGTATTCATGACTTCATTGCCATGTTACTTCCTCAGGATTGGCGGCAAAGTGTAGAGGTGTTTAATGCACTCCTCAGCTATCCCGCTCATGATGCGACACCCCAATATGCATTATCTTTATCTTCACTTGTTTCATTTTCTGATTTAACCCTCACAGTGTAAGATTGCCCAAAGTGACGTTCTCTCAGGCGCAAGATGCAGCCATTTCGAACATATGCGAGAATTTGCATATTCCGTTATTTAATACTCTTAAAATCATCCAATCGCAATGAAACCAGCACCGTTGGAAAGGCAATCAATTAAACTTTAATTTTTGTATTTAAAACTTTTTCGTAAAACGTATATTTACATACGTAATCATAGTTTTAAAATTTGCAGATCGGGTTACAACTGTTTCCGTGTGCGAATATGCATACAATTGTACTGTTATTTCCCACTTCTTACAGGTCCAAGACCACTGCAGAAGTATTTTTATCGAGATTATAAATATACCATTGAATTTGTCAAGATTTTATCTTTCTAATAATGCCTTCCAATCAGATGTCACTATGCATATCCGAAAAGGAGGTTGTTTTTCAAAAATGTTCAAAACCTTTTTTCGTGCATCTATACAGGCCTGATTGATATGTTTGGTGCAAATTTGTTCGAAATAGATCGAATAGTTTTTTCTCTGTAGCTAATAATAATAATATTTATTAGTTAATCTCCACTTTAATATCACCTCTCTTACTCCTCCCACAATTATGAAGTCACAGTGAATCTGTTTAATAATTTAAATATGTTTGTAGGAAAGTATGTGCCAGTTTCTGGTACCGTTTATTTTATACATTATTGAAATCTTCTCGGTCTCAATTAGTTCGGATTAGTGGGACTCCACTACATAAATTATATGGGTGTTATATGCAGTATATCCTAACAATAAAACCAATAAAAAATCTATAAAAACTTAAAGTATTTTGTAAAATAGTTTTTGGAATATTCAACATTAGAAAGTTTAAATAGCCACCATTTTGAATGGAGTAAAGCTAATTAGGTGTTCATAACACTAAGTAGCATGTAAAATTTCAATCCAATATCATTTATTGCTAAACAAATGGCAGCTAGATAGAAAACTAAACAATCTAGGAAATGTGATTATGTAATTTTTGTTTTGATGTTAGGAATAAGCTTCTGAACATACACAATGTTTACTTTTCAAGAATGGCTAGAATTTGGCTTAACGATTCAACAAAATGGAGAACTTATTACAACTTTTAGAATCATTATTTTGTAACTATTTGTTCTTCTAATTATGTAATGTTTTTTAACCAGATTGTGAACCATTAGATCAAGAACTCGAGACTGTACTTCCAGAGCCTTCGTGTAGCAAAGTTTATAATGATAACGAGGACAAATATATGCTACCAGAAAGAGGTATTTTTGTTGAAGTCCCTACATTGCATGTTCTAATTATAATCTACTAATACACTCTTTATTAATATGGCCCATGTTAGGAAGCCAATTTATAGTCTACTAGATGTTCTCCTTTGCTTACCGTAACAAGCCTATTCATTTTCTTTGAATGCCTCACCTGAAAAGCCAAATATATTACAAAATATTGAAAATTAATAAATTGGCTGACCTTTTTAATATTGTAACATAAAGGTTTATTCAAAACTTAACATTTTCTTTTACAATGTTTCTCTTATGAGAGCTAAATAGAGCACCTTTTTTTATATGGTACTATTTTATTAGCGAATTTCCATAGGAAAAATGAGCTATTGCAGTGGCCCTTCTGGTAAGACCCAAGGTCGGGAGTAGCAAATGAGCACCGATCATGGTCCCCAGAACACGTTTTGGGGTGTCATTAAAAATCATATATATATATTTATGTAATTATGTGTGCGCACTCTAACGGACGCATTTTACGTCCGATTTGGTCCAAATTTGGTACACACGTTGGTTGTCTAAGACGCTTGGACGAGTTCGTTAGCTAAAAAAATTGACCGGAAGTACCATGTACATAGGTGTGCGCACTCTAACGGACGCATTTTATGTCCGATTTGGTACACATGTTGGTTGTCTAAGACGCTTGGACGAGTTCGTTAGCTAAAAAAATTGACCGGAACTAGACCAAATTTTTGACCGGAAGTAACTCTATGTATAAGTGTGCGCACTCTGACGCATTTTATGTCGATTTGGTCCAAATTTGGTACGCAGGTTGGTTTTCTAAGTTGCTTGAACGAGTTATTTAGCCAAAAAAATTGACCGGAAGTGGACCTCATTTTTGACCGGAAGTATCATGTATATAATTGTGCGCACTCTAATGGACGCATTTTATGTCCAATTTGGTCCAAATTTGGTACACCTGTTGGTTTTCTAAGTCGTTTGGATGAGTTAGTAAGCCAAAAAAATTGACTGGAAGTAGACCAAATTTTTGACCGAAAGTAACAATGTTTTGAGATTTTTTGTACTAAAATTAAATTTTTTTAAAAAGTTTTCTTTAAAAAAATAGTCATACAAAATATTTCTGCAAATTTTGTTTTTTTATGCGACCTTATTGCCCATCTAGTTCCCCCAAAAACAGTCAAAACTTAAAAGTACCAGAATTAAATCCACGGCTTTTACCGTGGTGACCGATGGCAATATATTTGGTAAATGCGGCACCTTCGTGAGTAGATCAATTTCCCAAATAGTTGTTTGAAACCCAAAAACATATATAAACTTAATTTTGGAAATTCGCTCAACTCACGTCCCAATGAAATGAATTTATATATTTGAATAGCTTTACAATAGCTAAACAAAACAAATTATTGTAAAACTCTTTAGCACAGGTGAAAGGAATCCTGGCTTGTTAATCAACTCCTATAAAAGCGAGTGTACGTCCATACACAAGTACGTACTGGAACGGCCAATCGACCGATCCAATTGGGGTTAATTAATTACATTAATTAAAATAAATTCAGAGTCAATATAACAAAAGATTAAAGCCAAAGGGTGTCAAAAAAGCCCAAAATTAAGATAAAAAAGTAGTTTCTAATGTGAAAATAGTATTTATTAATAATTTTGAAGAATTAACTAAAATTGTGTTAGTTAAATAAGTGCAGACTATGACGTAGGCTTTAGCGACAAAGTCGAACAAAACCTTGCAGGATCTGACAGGCATTGACTTGTCCAGTCTTGTCTAAATTTGGTAGAAATGAATTAACATTGGAAGATAGGGGTATGTAAATTTATAAAAAAAAGTTGTTATTATTAGATTTATGTTGAAAGGAGAGTTAAATAAGCAAGGAGTAATAAAAATAAATTTGTTATGATAATTTGTTAAAAAGTTATAGACAAAAACGTAAGCGTAAACAAATCGATTTTGCAGAATTTAAATAAAATCCAAAAACAAAGTAGAGTAATTTGTAGAGTTAAAAAGGGTTAAGAAAATAAGGTAATAAAAAATATAAAGTTATAAAGTTTAATAGCTTAAAAATAAAGTGTAAAGTCATTCTTGGGCATAAAAAGGCTAATAACTCATAAAGTTCAAATGTAATTAAATCATAAAAAATAGCATTTAATAGAGTCAATAATAGGGCATAATCAAGCCGAAGTTCAATATATATAAATAAATAGTTTTGTAAAAATAAAATAAATTAATAAAAAATTTTTATTAATTCAAAATAAATACAAGGGAGATTAATAAAAGGGAAATATTGATAAAATAGAGTATATATATGTGTAATAAATTGTAATGCCATGTGAGATATGAAAAGAGCTTTAAAGGGGGGGAATGAGACGCCGAAAACCAAACGAAGCCAATTAGAGTAACAACAAGCTGAATAACTAGACAACCAAACAAGCTATCAAAAAACCAACAACAGATTAGCGCGTTTCAAGACCAACCGAAGAAGATACAAGCAAGAAAAAATGGAAAATTTCAAATTTACAGGAAATAAATTTCAAAATTTAAGCAAAACTAACGAAGTCTATAACTCAAGAAGGAAGAGGAGTAGAAACGCCATTCGAATTCCAGGGAAACCAGAAAACGTCAAACAATCCATAGAAGTCAACAAAATCAAAATCCGACCACGCAAAAAGAAGTTATAGAGTTTGGATGAAATCAAAGTCAATTTCGCAAAACGACAGGCACGGACATGAAGTCAAGCCCGAAGCTGCGAGGGGGAAGTGACGTCATCGGATCTACTACGAAGAGCAAAACAGACCGCACATTGTAATTCAATAAATGAAGATAATAATTAAATTAGGCCTAATCGATGGGAAATAAAGGCACTAAAATTCATCAAATAAATCAGGAAATATATTAAGACCAAAAAATATATTTCTAAAGCAAGAAATCAGGATTTCTTGTTACATAGAGGAAGATGCTGGTTTGACAAGGGAAAAGTCGAGAAGAGAAGCTTGCATCCCCTCTAACTTCAGTTTAGCACGGAACGCCAACGAGTAGACATCTGACCAAGCTCCGAGGGTACTTAGAGAAAGTCAAAGGGCGATCAGTTCGGTGTGCGTTACGTTTCTAGCTCCGGCCTAAAGCTAAGTCGGGTCGTGATAATTTCGGGAGAAGAATATCCATATAAACGGCCTATCTTGCCAAAAGATACTACAATCAACTGGGAGAGGACAACTTTAATTAAGTCTAGGAGAAGACAACTGTAAGCCGAAGAAACCATTCTGGGGACCAAGGAGAACAACTTTAAATCGCTGGAAATCGACAGAAGGAATTACGCGTCGAACTTCTTGTGTTCTGTAAGTGGCAAACGATCATTGTTACTTATAATTTTAAATAAATCCCTTTTTTACAAAATAATAAATAAATTAAATTAAATAAATAAATTCAAGTAAATTCTGGTAAAATTGAATAAAGTAAACTCGTTTAGTAAATTTCATTACTCACAATGGCAAATCGAAATATGTAAATAATATAATCATTAATATACAAATTTTAATTAATAAATTAATTAATCACTTTGCTACTTTTCAATATATGTAATTATAAGTTAAAGATTAATAAATTTCATTGTGTTTTTGAAAATAATAATTTGTTGTTTCAAAGTTAATGGATTTATGTTAATTAATAAATCGTTTTTGTGTTTTCAATAGAAAAATTTTGAATATATAATTTACAAATCCAATCAAATTAATCCTAAAACCATTCAGTGCTCTAGTGTAATTAAGTCAGCAGGTGAGTTATTCACGGATCACTACAAATTTAACTCCAAAGGGAACGATCCCGAAAAAGAGTCTAGAATTGAGCTAGTGTACTACACAAAAGACAAAAAAGGTCTAACTAATTTAAATTTAAAAAACTTAAGAATAGGAAACAAAAAGTTTTCCTTTTCTTGCCCTCGCCAAACCTCTCAAATTGTTCTAACGGGGTAGTACAACGGAACAACGTCAAATAAGGCCTGAAAACACTTGGGTGTTATTTGATGAGGGAAAGTGTTAAAGTTAACAACAAAAGGTTGTGTTTATTGAAAAAATTAAAAGGGTAGGGAGGTTTGCGCGTGGCAGTACGTACATGAGTAATATATAATATAACAGCTGATTTCACCCATCATCTGTAATACTTAAACAAACCCAGTGTAGACTATAGTTTGGGGTTATGTTTACAACTTCAATCGTTATAATTTCTTGTGAAGTTGATTTTTTTTAAATATGAATTATAGAATTAATGTATGCTATAATATATGTTATAATATTTGCTTTGATGTTATAAACTGTATATAAATACAACCTTGTAGCATCAATATATTTGTTATACAAATTTAAAGAAGAGATACCTATTCGTTTAACTTCGGAAACATTCGTACATCTTTGTATAACATATTCGATTATTAATTTCTTCACTATAATATTAATAACTTCTATCAATATTCATTATCAATATGAAATAAAAAGCAACTAAAAGATAATATTTTTATCTTTCTTTAAGTATATAATAACGTAGACTAAGTAAATAAAATGTTTTAACAAATAGGAATACAGTATTATAATCTTTATTATTGTATACATTTACCGAGTTAAAAATCCCTGTCAGCATAATTAGGTAGGCCTAGATAAGTATTCCTTAATGTTGTTTTTAAATAATATTTGTTTTAATTTGATATATTTCTGATCTAATTAATCAGCCTGTGATTTTTCACGGGGGCTAACTAGTTATGCAATAAAAAAACTACTTAAATCTAATACATTGAAATACTTAAAACTAATTTCTACATAGTCCTACATAAAAGTTCAAAATCCAAATGTTGAATTTAATATTTGATCAATGGATTGTTCAAGATACAATATATATATAATTTCGCTGATTCAATTTAGTTTTCTGTTCTTAAATGTGAATATAATTGATTTGATATTACCTTCAACGGATGACTATACTGTTTGTAGGATTTAAAACAATTGCTAGTTGTAATTCTTCAATTTAAATACTATCCTGGATTCTACTTCATTTACTGTTGAGAATTTCTCTTTAGGATGGGAACAATAAATATGTTCACTTTGGTTTAAACACTTGAAAATATTTTAAGAAATTTAGACATATGTCTGCACAAGACAAAGACTAGATGAGAAGTGAATATACGCTTGGGTTTTTTCATAGCCTCCCGTTCTACAGGGTGTTCAATTTAAAAGAGGCCCCAATTTTTAGTTTAGTGTGTAAATTACAATTTATTAACAAACACATTGTACTGAATTACAACAAATATTGAAAATGTCGTCCATCAAAATCTATACAACTTGTCAACATGTTTCACCATGTTCCTGGCCACTCTTCTTAGTTGTACTCTGTCCATCTCATTAATTGCATTTGTAATTTTTGACTTCAATTCCTGTAGGGTATGAGGATTGCTCCTGTAAACAATTTCTTTTAAGTAGCCCCACAAAAAGAAGTCAAAGCTGGGCAGATCAGGGGATCGTAGTGGCCACAATCCTGTTAAATGATTCTTCCATCAAAAAATTCCTGTAGCCTCTCCATACTAGAGCGTGCTGTATGGCAAGTGGCGCCATCCTGTTCTAGCACTGGTGCTTCTTTTTCAAATATGTCCATAAATTGTTGCCGACACACAACAGGAGATTTCGTCACTAAATAAGTTTCAATCACGAATACACGTTCTTCAACAGTTAAGCGCATTTTAACAAACAACAAGACATGAAAATGCTACCTAACCTCACTTTGTTCAAACGTCAATGCTTGACCTTCACTGGTGCGACTGCAATACACCGAAAATAAACAGCCATCCCCACTCTAGCTCCACTCATACCAACATTAGAAACAGTATTTAATCCGTTTCACACAAATTCAAGCATTTCCCAAAGAAAATTCATTTTGTACAACCTAGTGAGCAATAGGGCCTCTTTTAAGTTGAACACCCTGTACAATTGAAAATTACCACTTATAATTTTGTTTCTGCTACTCTGTTTAAGGAAGGCACATCTCTCTTGCCACGCAGACCATAATTTTGTAAAATATACGTTTATTGTCCTTAGCTTTTTATGTTTTTACAACTGTTTAAAGATACAGTAGGATCTCCCTATATCGGGATTGGTAGTGCTGGATTACCGAAATTGCCGGATTAGTGGAATATTAGGTACAAAAATAAAATTTAACATAAAAACATTGTTATATACAACCATATGTAATATTTAAATACTGTACCT
>JAGFPH010000322.1:231816-254223 GCA_018207615.1 Philaenus spumarius | reverse complement strand
AAAAAATTATCTATGGTTTCTTGCTTTTTTGAATTGAAGGAAAGCCTCCTGTGGTCTCTCTATTGTTATGAAATCAGATGCAGAAGCACTATTTTCCTCAGCCAACGAGATTGCAGTGGTGAAAGCTTTTAGAGCCGTAAAAGCATAGAACACACACAGCGTTTTTGTCCGCCACGGATTATTTGCCATAGCCGTCATATCAACAGTAGCGCGAAGGAGTTAGGCTTCCATATCAGCTGATGTCAGGATCACGCACAAAATGATTCACTACTCTTGAAAAACGACTCAGTTTTGACCTTTTTCTTTTTTATGTCATTTATTATTGCATGGCCAATGTTGTACTTCTTAGCTAAATTATATAACTTGTCACCTTTTTCCAAACGTTTTAAAATTTCATACTTTTTATCCAAAGTTAAAGTGACGTGTTTATGTTTTTCCAACATTGCACTACATTACACTAATACAATAGTACACAGAACAGACACACAATTACTACCGATAAACGCGAGCAAACAATGCCACAATGACTGTTTATGTTGTTACAGTAAAAACTGATAACTCTGACTCGCATACATGCAGGGATTTGAAAAGTTGAATGACCGCCGTCGCTCTCTGAGCACCGGATTGCTGGACGTGCCAGTATAGCGCAAGGCCGGATTATAGAGACTGTACTGTATATCCAACATTAAAATAGTTTAAATCGTTCTTGATAAGAAAACATCCACTTTTATACTTTATATAAACACTCACTTTCTTGGACGCTGGATTGGATTAAGTCCCGTCATCTCTTTTTATTTTGCTGACATCTGCCGAGCACAAATTGACCTTACTACTTTCGGAAATGAAACAATACATTTTTGGGTTATGTTAAAACATTCTTTCAAATTGCTAACACTTTTGTTTACTTAATAAATATTCAATGCTTTTAATTAATGAATTTACACATTAAGAACCGTGAAAATGTTCTTACTACATACTAATTTTGGTTGTCTAACATTTATTTGTTTTGAAAAAGACGAGTTTAGTGTAATTTAGCTTCAATTAGTCTGTGTATTTAATATTCTAAAAATCCCTAAGTTACTTAATTATCTTTGAAATGATTTTTGTCTAAAATTTTGAGAGGTTACTTCTAGGCTATTTATGAATCTTATTTGTCTCTGTTCTTTTCAAATTTTACCATGATCTTTTACTTTTGATATTTTTTCTCTCACAGTTGGGTTAACCCTGGAACTGGCAGAAGGTCATGCATAACCCTCTCTCAGGCGCAGAACGCAACAATTTCGAAAATTAGCGAAAATTTGCATAATTGATCCACTTAGAATCATCCAATCGTAATAAAACTTGCACCATTGGAAAGGAAATGAATTAAACTTTAATTTTTGTATTTACAACTTTTTCGTAAACGTATATTTACATACGTAATCATCGTTCTACAGCTCTTTCCATGCGCGAATCTGCATACAATTGTACTGTTATTTCCCACTTCTTCAACGTTCAAAACCATCAACACAAATATTTCTTTGGGTATTATAACGATACCATTGGATTCGTCAAGAATTTATCTTTCTGTTGGTGCCTTCCAATCAGATGTCACTATAAAAATAGTATTTTTTCCAAGAATTACTGTAAACCCTTGCGATTGGACAGTTTCTCAACCAATGAAACAGCCCATTTGTCAAGTGATTTTACGCCTACCATATCAAATGTTTTGACAGATTTCTTTACACCATTTTGTACAGCAAAGTCTGAATTTTGTAACGGTGAGAAATAACCGTCTGTCTAGACAACAGTTGAAATGTACATAATTATTACGTTCTAGTGAGAAAGTCTAGCGCATGGGTTCCCACGCTATTCAAATGTCCCGTCCTATGCGCAGCATGTGGACTGGGGACTTTTTATTAGATTGATGTCATTTTGTTATTCAAATAAAGATAACGCAAACACTTTTGTGAACTAAGGATAGACAAGTATACCGTTCTTTTCTTTGATTTATCCTCTACACTTTGTTATAATAATATTTCATTTTTGGGCAAAGCATATATTAGTAAACGACGTTACAATCTAGGCCTAGGTTTGTTACCAGTCGTGTACTTGGAACATAAAAACTGTTTTTTTCACAATAAAAAATTTGAAATTGATAAATGTTTTTATACAGTTCTATACAGAACTTAATTATGAAACTTTTTTACGCTTATGAAAAAAATACAAAAAATGTTTACTACTTGTTATGTAGGCCTAAAGTTGAACTTTTTCCTTTTGTTACTGAACATTTTTTGTTTCTTGAGCTAATAACTTTTACAATTTCAAAATAAACTAATTTTTTGTGGCATATTTGAATTCTTTGAAGTTTCTTCTACAAAAAAGCTATTGAACACTTTTGGATTGGGGTTCATTTACTATTTTTGGCAAATTTTTAAAAACATGCTTGCAAAACGCTAAAAACGGGCTGGCCAATTTTCGCTTTAACATGACCAGTTTAAGGGTTAAATATGCCTTACATTGTGTAAACGTGTGTAGAAGCCAGGAATAATTTTGTTTTGTTTTACCGTGCAGCTTAGTTTGTAACAGATGCCTTTGTAACGTTTGTAATTTCTTGAAGAAATCAAATAAATAATTATAGATTTTATATATTTTTTAAAGGTTATGTAAAATAAAAGTAAAGTAAATTGAAACTATAAAACATTTAAATTTTAACAGCGAAAAAATTATCTATGGTTTCTTGCTTTTTTGAATTGAAGGAAAGCCTCCTATTGTTATAAAATCAGATGCGGAAGCACTATTTTCCTCAGCCAACGAGATTGCAGTGGTGAAAGTTTTTAGAGCCGTAAAAGCATGGAACACACACGGCGTTTTCGTCCGCCACGGATTATTTGAAGTAATAATAAAGTAAAATATTTATTTTTATAAAGATGGTTTTAAGACCACTTAAAAGCACATAATACAGGGTCCGTCAATGAAATGGGATTCAATTCAATTTAATTTATTTATTCTTTTGACAAGTTTTACAATTGTATAGGACAAGTCATGATATAAAGTATCGACTCACAGTAATATAAAATATAGTAGGTGCACCACCATTCTTAAAATGTTTGATGAATTTGCATTTGTTTTACAGGTAAATTACAAAAATACATATTATTTCATTCTAAAAACCTTACTTAAATTTAAAGAATTTGAAATAAAGTATAAACACACAACACAGTTAAAATGAAACAATACAATAACACACGGACAATCAAATAAATACCTTTAAATTACATAGAACTTGATAAAAGTATAAGCTATACTAACTAAACAGACATCAGAACTTACGGCTTTAGACGACATCCAGAAATTCCTCCACAGTGTAGAAAGCATTAATTTTCAGTCACTGCTTTAATTTGTTTTTGAAAACATTGTCTCCCATTGTTTTTTTAAACTCTTTGGGGAGTTTGTTCATGAAACGGACACCAGTCTCAGACGTTAGCTAGTCAATCTGTGCTGTTTGCCATGGAAGTCATCTTTATATCGCGTATTGTATGTATGTACGTCAACGTTTCGAGTAATCGAACTCTTATACTTGTAATGTAAAATTACTTCAAAAATGTACATACAAGGAAAGGTCAACATTCTTAGATTTTTAAATGCTTCTCTACAAGAATCACGACAGCCCAGACGAGCCATAATTTCGACTGTTTTGCTTTTGCAGCCTAAAGACTCTTCATTTGTTTTGTTGAATCACCCCATAGAGCAATTCCATAATTTAGGTGAGAGGATTATTTAGAATGTCTCCTGAGTAGAAACACCACTGAACTCAGTGTCTTACACAATTCACTAATGTGTGCTCCATCCAAGACAGATTGCTGTCAAGAATGAGTCCTAGAAACTTTAACGATGATATAGTCTCTATTTGTTGCTAGTCCAACACTATATTAACACCTTCTCCTGAGTCAGTCTTCAATTCAAAAAGCATGCATTTGGTCTTTAATCGATTCACTTTGAGATTATGCTCATGAAAATACTGGCAACCACTGTTTATTAGGATGAACGCAAGTCGGTGTCCTTTTACTTTCTCACTATACTATAGTACAGTACACTCTTGATAATCCGACAGATATGGGACCAGCCCCTTGTCGGATTATCAAATATTATGGATTACCGAGGGTATATTGAAAACAGCAATAAATTACCCTACAATGTTAATATTAATGAGGAATGAGTCAAAAGAAAAGTCGGTGTCAGTAATAAAATGTTTATTTACTTATCTAAAACACTAAACAAAATCAAAATCAACTTAAGAGTCTAGGACTGACCTGATTACAAAATTGTAAGCAAATGGTTCAATACATTATGTCGTAAGTTCACAAAATTACGTTAAATTAAATTACATTATAATAAAAAAAACCGTTATTATTATGCTGACAGTGAAAATCTACTGGACTTGATTAAAATAGTCATCAATTCTCTTTTGTTTTTTTACCTTAAAAGATTCAGAAACAACTTTCTCCTGGATGTTTTTCAATAACAAGACGTGTTCCATTCCGACGTTCCGCTCCTCAGCCCAACGAAGCAGCGTCGTCGTAGCCAGTACAGCTTCGTCTGCCGTGATACTATAATTACACGCTGGTCCCGGCACATCACCCATTTCACTCATGTCACTTTCATATACGTCGTCTTCATTCAGAGTCATTTCATCAACTATTTCTTGGTCCGTTAGATCAGCCTCTAAGTCAGCTTGCAATAACCAATTTACAAGGTCTTGATAGGGCAATCCCGCTTCTTCATTAAACTTCTTGTTTTGCATACCACACACCATTGAGAGTGAATCTAAAAACTCATCGTCATTTTCATTTTCTTGATTATTAGTGACGGAATCAGATTTATCATGTAAAAGAGGATGATTAGGCCAAACCTTTTTCCAGGATGTTAAAATATTGTGCGTTGTAACTTGATCCCAGGCATAAGCCGCATTAATTACGGCATCTTTAATGTTAAAGTTTTTGATGAGCAGAGCAATGTCAGGTTCTGGGTGCATCTTCATTGTCTTGATGACGTTTTGATCCAAAGGCTGGATTAACGCAGTTGTGTTGGCTGGTAGAAACATTATTTCAATGAAACCGTCCTTAGTTTTCACTTTTAGGTCGTCCTTATCAACCAGAGGATGGCCAGGGGCGTTATCTAAGAGGAGCAGTGCTTTCAATGGCATTTTCTTTTGTTTCAAAAATTTTTTAACCTCTGGTACAAAGTTATTTTGGTACCTTGACTTAAAAACCTCTCGTGATACCCAGGCTCGGCTTTGGTTTGTGTAAACCACAGGTAGATTTTCATGTTTAACATTTTTGAAAGCACGGGGGTTTTTAGCTTTTCCCACAACTAACAATTTTAACTTGTGGCTACCTGAAGCGTTTGTACACGGCATCAAAGTTAAACGTTCTTTTTTCATTTTTCGTCCGGGAGCATTCACCTCGGGTTACAAACGTGCTGGTTGGCAATTGTCGCCAATTTAAACCTGTCTCATCTGCGTTGTAGACCTGGTCAGGGGTCAGACCTTCATTTTTTATTTTTATTTCTAACTCTTTAACAAAATTATCAATTTCGGATTCGTCTGCCGATAACTTTTCACCACTTATTTGAAGAAAACGGATGCCAAACCTTCTTTTAAAGTTATCGAGCCACCCATCACTCGCCCGAAAATCTTGTTTCTTTTCAATCTCTTCATAGAAAAATTTTGCTTTTTCTTTTAAAATATCGCCAGATATGGGTGCATTTCTTTCTCTTTGCTGATGAAACTACGCACAGAGAGCCTCTTCTACCTTAGGATTTTCTCCAGATTTTAAAGTTTTCCGATTTCCTGGTTCACTAGCTACAGATTTCATAAACCTTTCAATTTTTTCCTTGTTTTTTATAATATAAACAGTTGGTCGCCCAATTCCATAAATCGTACTTAACGCAGCCGGCGATTCTCCCCGCGAATGCCTTTGAATTATCGCCCACTTTTCAGACAGAGTCAAAGTTTTATGTTTACGTTTTTTCGTTGTTTGGGGTTCCATGGTTTCGCACACTCACTGCACTTTCACTGCACAACAGAAGTCAACTTTAAACTAGAGTAGGCGCACTGTACTCAGTTGTAACGACGTTACTGTACAATACACAGACAGCGACTGAAAATCTTTCACGTTTTGACAGGATTCCCCCACTTTTCAGTGACCGTATTGCTCGCTCTCTCTCGCACTCACGGGAGATATGGCGGCCGCGACGCTGTCGGATTACCAAACGTGTCGGACTGACAAATGTCGGACTATCAAGTTTACACTGTATAGAGAAAGTATAGTGATCGCAAAAAAAATTTATGTTGAGATTTTTGTGGAAATATCCGTTTTGGGACCCCCTGAGTCCAAAAAAGTGGTTTGTACAAAATGTCTGTCTGTATGTATACAAAGCTAGAGCGAAAACTATTAGATCGATTTCAAACAAATTTGCACCAGACATGTCAAGTAGGCCTGTATAGATGCACGAAAAACTGTTTTGAAAAATTTTAAGAAACAACCTCCCAAAAAATCAGTTATTATTTTTTTATAAAAAAAAAACAGTTCTAACGATTTTGATAAAATTTGGCTTATTTGTAGCCTTTAAAGTACCCTACCAAATGCAAAAAACAGCATCTTTCTAAAAATTCTCGTTTAGCTAATAATAATAATAACTGATTTTTGGGGTTTTTTGGCCATAAAGGGGGTTGTTTTTCAAAATTTTTCAAAACCTTTTTCCGTGCATCTATAAATGCCTAATTAACGTGTTTGGTGCAAATTTGTTCGAAATCGATGGAATAATTTTCTCTCTAGATAATAATAATAATATTTTATTAGTTAATCTCCAACTTTAATAAAAAATCACATCTCCTACCCCACCCCACAAGTCACAGTGAATCTGTTTAATAATTTAAATATGTTTGTGAGAAAGTATGTGCCAGTTCCTGGTACCGTTTATTAGACTTATAGTGGTATCATCAGCGTACTCAATTAGACCACCACCCCTAACACTGAAGTGTAGATCATTGATATAGAGAATAAACAATTCTGGGCCTAGAATGGATCCCTGTGGAACTCCATAGTTTAGGTCCATGATCCCATTATGGAATGAAGCAATCGATTGTTGAAAAAAACTTTTTTAATATTTTCTTACAAGAATAGCCATTATGGGTACAATAAGAATAAAAAATATTTTTTGAACACTACGTCTACCAAATGTTTTCTACTGTAGTTGAGGCATTCTTGGAGCCTGACCTGGAAGTTTCGCATGACCTGTCGCAGCATTTTGACAGGTATTGCCGCAATCTCGTCCATAATTTGTTGTTTGAGGGCTTGATCGGTTGTGGGTGGATCTGCTTGAAACACTTTTGTTTATAGGTGTCTCCATAAAAAGAAGTCGCAAGCAGTTAAATCGAACGAGTTACAGCAGTTAACTAAAAGGGATATTCCCGTAACGAGAAATAACATTACCCGAGAACAAAGCATTCATTGAAATTCTTGCTGTGTGGATTATAGCCCTTGTTGAAAAAGTGTCTGATTATTCACTAGAAAACCGACTATTTGTGGTGTGAGAAAGTTGTGAATCATTTCAACTTAATGCTGAGAATTAACAGTCACGAGCCTCATCTTCTCATGAACCGATGATTCCATTCACCGAAATTGTGTACCACACTGCGCTTTCTGCGCATGAAAAGGCCTCTGACGAAGTAAACGGGGGTTTGTTCCCGCCCAGTATCTGAAGTTAGAGGTGGAAATGCGCTTCGTCACTCATCCACATGTTGTTCACTTGAGCGTCATTTTCTTCAAAAATCTTGAGCATAATTTCACAAAATTCAATTCTTTGTTGATAGTCACCCGTATTAAGAGGTTGCACAATTTGAAGTTTGTAAGGGTGTATCTGTGGAATCCTGCTCACAGATACGTCACTTATTCCAATGCGAAGGGCATGTTGTTTGGCTGATCGGAGTGCTATTCTAACCATATGTAGCTCTTGAACAGCTGCGATGTTTTCAGGTGTTTGAACAGTTTTTACACTCCCGCCTCTTTTTTTAGACATCGATCCCGTTTGTTCGAGGTTATTTATCCATGTTCTAATCGCATTATCTGACGGAACTGGCTGGTTGCGCGGTATGTTATAAATTGACGTTGAAAAGCACGTCGAGTTTGAACAATTTGATAATACGCTTTCATTACGTAACTGCTTTGGTCACCCATCTAACGATCCATTGCAACTGATGGTAGATTATGCAGGTAGTGACGCGCCAGTTGCCTTCCCCCACTACCACCCAACTTTGTCTCAAGGCCGCCTGCAATCATTTTTTTTCATCTTGTATCCATAATGGCTATTCTTGTAGTTTCAATTATTTAGTAAGAAAATATTTAAAAAGTTTTTTCGACAACCAATAACTTCAACCCATCATCACGTTTCATTGATGAAAGTGTATAAATGAAAGTTGATTTAACACATTGTAAAACGATGATCTCTCAGTTATATTGGCGGGACTATTATTAGTGAATTGCCATAGGAAAGATGAGACAGTGAGTGACTCTTATGGTGAGACCGAGAAGTCAATGAGTACCGATCATGGTCCCCAGAACACACGGGGTGTCATTATATGATATATGTATTGGGGATAAAGTCCCGTCAACACCCTTTATTAATTTTGTTATTGAAAATAAGTTAACAAAACTTTATATATATATATATTGTGTTGCAAAACAGGACACATTTTTTTTAAATATCTGACCCTCTATGATTTTGGGGGGCTTGAGGGGGAAAGGGGTAAAAACTTCAAATATAAACTTAGGTCATGTAATACACCATTGAAAAGCTTATTGAAAGAGAAACAGAATGGCCAAACTAGAGCTTAATATCTTGCTTCATTTCAAATTCAAAGTAATGGACAATCAAAGTTCTGGAAAATGATATTGTTATCATAGCATCAAAGCAGGTTATTAATTTTCTAATATTAGGAACAAGTAGGTTGTGTGTTATTTTCCAGAGATTTACTTTGAAACGAAGCAAAGTATTAAGCTCTAGTTTGCGCCATTGTGTTTCTCTTCTAATAAGCTTTTCAATGGTGTATTACATGACCTACTTTTATATTTGAAATTTTTAACCCACCTTGCCCCCCCCCCCCCTCCTAAGCCCCCCAAATTCATAGAGTTTCAGATATGTAAAATATGTGTCCTGTTGTGCAACACAATATCCTGTTATGCAACACAAGATGTATACAAAGTTTTGTTAACTTATTTTCAGTAACAAAAATAATGAGAAGGGGTTAAAGTGACTTTATGAACACTCTGTATTTGTTATAAAATACACTTTGAGCTCGACGGGTGAGAAGGAATTTATATTTAAAAAATAAAAAAAACACTATTCTCACTCACATAAGTTAATTATGAAACGCGTTTCAACGCTCGTATGTGTTTGTTAGAAAAAAAATTCAACAACCAGAAGCATGTTTTTTGACCGGAAGTAAAAACTTTTGAGATTTTTCTTACTAAAGTGAATTTTTTTTCGGGTTTTATCTATTATATTATTCTCCACAATTAGTTTTTTTACACGACCTTATAGCTCGCTTGGTTTCCCCAAAATTGATCGTACCATAAAAGTACTTGGTTTAAATCCATGTGGGAAATTTGATCATGAAGACATCTTCTGGTCCGAGGCCGACGGCTGAGTTTGTACGCAGTGAGCAAAGCGAAGCCGTCTATATCGCAAGGCCGAGGTGGAACGAAGACGTGCGTGAGTTGAAGCTGAAGGCTTAGGTGCAAACAAATTCTTCTAATATATTTTGTACACACAGGCAGCTATTCAGTGCCTTTGTGAGTAAATCAATTTCCCAAATAGTCGGTCGATACCTTGAAACATATAAACTTATTTTTTGAAATTCACTCAAACCATGTCAGTGGTTCAGCTGTGTGGTCGAATTACTTAACTATGTTACTGTATTTTATATTTTATTGTTTTTATTTTTTATTTTAATGATTTGTTAAGTTGGGAAATTTTAATAATATTTAAATTTTTCCAGTTATTGAAATAGTATGCACTATTGGTCGGAAATGGTACGAACTCGCAAGACACCTATCATTTCGTGGAGGACGAATTGATGAAATAGAACATAAACACCCTCACAGTTTTGAAAACCGAATAAGAATGGTAAACCTTTTTCTTATGGATGCTAAATGTAACGCGGATTAATTTCAAATAGTTTGTTTTCTTTGTTACATTAACATTAGTTTTCTCTTGTTTTAGGTGTTGGAGGAATACCAACAAAATTGTAAAAAAGACTTAAAAGAAGAAAACATTCTTGCCGGCCTTTTAAAGGCATTAAAAGGCATCAAAAGAAACGATTTACACGATCAAGTAAAGGAGTACCTAAGTAGGTACTATGCAAGAAAGTGATGTTACTGATGTGTACAGTATAATTTATATTATTTAAAACATCAGATCCTATGTGTCACTAGGAATTAATGTGGAGAATTTATCCACAAAAAAGAAAAGTATTATTTTTTTTAAATAATATTGTAATGTGATACAATAGACAATCAATCTATCTTGTATGAAGATTATATTTATATGTTTAGGCTATATTTTACAATACAACGAATTTTGTTAAAATAACACAAAATGGTTTGCTTACCCCTCCTCCCTATCCCACAATTGTAAGGTCACAATGTATTACTTTATCTAGCTTCCTTTAGATTAGCCTACAGTCCAGCATTATTTTAATGATGTTTTTAATATTGAGTGCTAAAACAATATCTGGTTATTTGTTATCAATCGGATATTTTTATCAGTTTGGGTTTGGTCCGTTGCGATCACATTAAATTATGAAAATTATAGCATTTATTACCAAATATTCCTAGACTAGCATGCATACTTATCTATATAATTAATATTTACTCATTTATTGTTATTATTTAAATATTTTACTCCCTCAATATACTATAGTATAGAGAAAGTATAGTTATATTATATTGCATGTGAGTACTCACGTCTGTTGATCCTTTTTGTTTTCTCTCTTACTAAAACAATTGCAATTTCGGGCATGAAATACCCATCATCAGGTTTTTATAAACATATCACATACACAAGAACACAAAAACACACATATATTTCACTCCGTGTGGAGATCGTTAGAGTCAAAACACGCACTTTTTAATACGAACATTGGTGTGCACACCGCATCAGTTGTTTAAGATGGTACCAACACGGAGTGAAATATATGTGTGTTGTTGTGTTCTTGTGTATGTGATATGTTTATAAAAACCTGATGATGGGTATTTCATGCCCGAAATTGCAATTGTTTTAGTAAGAGAGAAAACAAAAAGGATCAACAGACGTGAGTACTCACATGCAATATAATATAATTATATAATTGATCCGTGGCTAATATGATTGATTCGAAAGTATAGTGATCGCAAAAAATCGATGTTGAGATTTTTGAGGAAATATCAGTTTTGGGACCCCCTGAGTTCAAAAAAGAAGTTTTTACAAAATGTTTGTCTGTATATCTGTCTGTATGTCTGTCTGTATTTATACAAAGCTAGAGAGAAAACTATTCTATCGATTTCGAACAAATTTGCACCAAACATGTCAATTAGGCCAGTATAGATGCACGAAAAGAGGTTTTAAAATTTTTTGAAAAACAACTCCCTTTTTGGCAAAAAACCCTCCAAAAAATCAGTTATTATTTTTTTTATAAAAAAACGGCTCTAATGATTTTGATAAAATTTGGCTTATTTGTAGCTCTTAATGTACCCTACCATATGAAAAAAACCGCATCTTTCTAAAAATTCTCGTTTAGCTAATATTAACTGATTTTTGGGGGTTGTTTTTCAAAACCTTTTTTCGTGCATCTATAAGGCGTAATTGACGTGTTTGGTGCAAATTTGTTCGAAATCGATCGAATAGTTTTCTCTCTAGATAATAATAATAATATTTATTAGTTAATAAAATCACTATGTTTTATTTATTAGATAAAAAATATTAGTTAAATATTTATTAGTTATTAAAATCACCTCTCCTACCCCACCTACAATTAAAGTCACAGTGAATCGGTTTAATAATTTAAATATGTTTGTGAGAAAGTATGTGCCAGTTCCTGGTACCGTTTATTATTACTTATGTAATACAAATTAATTTATGATGAATTCTAATACATTTATTTATTTTATTTATTTATTTATTTGAACCAGTAAGAATATTACATACGTATTTTTATTATACAGTAGTAATTCCTACAGAGGTATGAAAATACCTGTGCGTAGGAAACTGGCATATTACATGCTAATTAAACTATAAACTAAGAATATAAAATATATCAAGCATGCAAAATGTAGGAGACAACAATATAAATATGTTTGCTAACAAAAATAGAAATCTTCAATCAGATTCCAATAAAAACCAAACAATAACAATAATCAAACAATTAATAAATATAATAATAATTAAATTTAATACTAAAATTATATATTTTCTCGTATCCATTATTTAACTTATTCTTAACAAGTTTATTGCTTCTATACGTTGCTAATGTTTTACATTCATTAGGTAATCTATTGAACAATTTAACAGCAACAATATAACTATTCTTATTGCCATTTGTTTTACAAATATTTGGTAAGACAATACTCTTATTTTTAATTCTACTTGCTGAAATTTCATATTTACATTTAAGTTCATTATAGTGATATACCATTGATTCCAAACAAAATAATTGTTCCAAGTTTAAAGGACAATTGTTTATTTCAAAAACATTCCTCTTTATTATTTTTAAAATTTTATTCTGTAGTTGTTGTAAGATATTTAAATTATTAGAGTATGCTCCTCCCCAAGCAACTATCCCATAACTTATAACACTCTGAAAAAGAGCATAGTAAATCACCATAAGAGTATTGACCTCCACAAACTTAGATAATTTATAAAAAACATAAGTAAGATATTTGGTTTTATTTATTATACATTCAATATGCTTATTCCATTTCATATTATAGTCAATTATTACTCCCAAGTATCTACAACTTTCAACTCTATTTAACATTTTATTTCTAATTGTTATTTCCATATCCACAGGAACACTGTCACAGTAGTTACCAAAAGTGATATAAACCGTTTTATCAATGTTCAAAGTCAGTTTATTGGCCTCTAACCATAGATCTATTTTTTCCAATATTTCAGTCATATTATTTTTAGTTTCAAGCCATGTTTTTCCTTCAGTTATAACAGCAGTATCATCAGCATAAGATACAATATCACCACTATTAACTTCATCAAGAAGGTCATTCACATATATAACAAAAAGTAGTGGTCCTAAAATTGACCCTTGCGGTACACCAGTTTTAATTTCTTTATAATCACTTAATACGTTATTGCTTAACTTAACTCTATGTTGTCTGTTCGATAAATAACTCGATAACAAATTCAGTGCACTACCTCTTATCCCATAACAGTAAAGTTTATCCAACAAAATCCCATGATCCACTGTATCAAATGCCTTCGCTAAATCTAGAAATGTTACAATAACTGGTTTACTTTTATCTAAACATTGATATATCACATTGGTAATATAATTCAAGGCATCTTTTGTTCCTAATCCCTTTATAAACCAAATTGTTTTTAGAAAGTATTTTGTGTTTTTTTAAAAATTCAAAAATTCTTTTATAAATTAATTTCTCAAAAATCTTTGCAATATTCGAAATAAGAGATATAGGCCTATAATTTTTTGCCATACTTTTATCATTTGCTTTAAAAATTGGAACAGTTTCAGCCTTTTTAAGTACATCAGGCCATACTGATAATTCAACACATAAATTAAAGATATATGTTAAAGGTTCAGCTATATTTTCACAAATATTTTTAAGTACTCTCGCATGTATGTCATCAACCCCTCCAGCTTTATCTTAAAAATGTTTTAAACAAAGAGACCACAGAGAGAGAAAAATACACAAACATTTATAGATTAATGCTTTACAACATAAAAATAGGTACAAAAAACTCCAGGAGTTGCAGGTTGAAATCCAATGTGTATTGTGGTGAAATTGTTCTTCTTTAACAGTCTTTAATAGTCTCCTTATTCCAAGTCTTGAGTAATCCTGACTTTTTGGACAACCTCAAAGACGTCCTCTTCAGTTACCAGCTACTTCAGGCATGTCATTCCATTTTAACATGAGTATATTGTTCACTGCTGTCCATTCTAAGTTCCATTTCCTTTCTTCTTCAGAATTACATTTTCCTGATTTAATTGTTCGATGACCGCCAGGTAATTCGCTCAATTCACTTCTTTCTTCTTCCAATACTTTCTATCCCCCCCCCCCCCCCTCACATTACACTCTACATCGTCTTCAGTCATATAAACGTAGTTTCGATGATAAAATTAGTTAGAACAAGACCTTTTATTATAGATTTGAACACTTTTACCCCAAATCTCCGACTTGGACATTTCTCTATAAATAAATAATATCTCAGACAAATATAAACAAATTAACAAGAAATGCTAAAAAATTAACTCAACAAAATAAAAATCCTGCAAAAGTGGCACACACTTTAACCCTGGAAACGGCAGATCGCACGAAACGTGCTATCATGACAACACATTTGTAACGCGTGATTGTATTGAATATTTGACCCACTAAAAATCTTTCAATTTCAAAAAGACAAATAGCATTGGAAAGGTAATGTTTAAAACTTTAAATTTTGTATTTAACATTTCTTTCTAAAACGTATATTTACATATGTAATCATCGTTTTAAAATTTTAGTTTTCTATAAACGTTTTGGTCACGCGTGAAATACAAAGCAATTATGCTCTATTTTGTCACTTCTCTAAAGCTGAATTGCGCTCGACCGGGATATTTTGACAATAATGTAGAGATACCTTTGGATTCGTTAAGATTTTAACTTTTTAAAAATGCCATCAAATCAAAAGTCACTTGCATAGTTCCAAAGATATGGAATTGTCTGTAAACCTTTGCAATTGAGCAGATTTCAACCAATAAAACAGCACATTTTACGTTCGAAATATCTTTTATAATTCAAATTATTTCAATAGACTTTTTGATATCTATTTATAGACCAAAGTTCAATCTTTCATTTGGTGTAAAGCAAACTATATTTGACTTTTTAGATGTTATTTAAACAGCAGTTGAAAGTACAGACTTGCACAGAATTCATAATACCGCTTGAGTTCGCAAAACACGGCTGTTTTAACGGTCATTTTTGAATTTCCTTTGTCCGCATGAGATTTCATTTGTTTCGTCTCATTTTGTGATTCAAGTAAAGCTAACTCAAATACTTTTATTGGTAAACAATTTACAACTATACAGTTCAATTCTTTGGTTTATTCTCTACACTTTGTTATAATAATATTTCATTTTTGGGTAAAGAAAATATTCCTAAATTACGTTTCAAACCAGGCCTAGTTTTGTTAGCACCCTTGTAGTTGGAACATAAAAACTGCTGTTTTCAAAATAATAAATATGAAATTGATAAATGTTTTTATACATTTCTATTTAGAACTAAATACAAAACTTTTTTACATTTACGGAAAAAATTACAAAAAATGTTTTCTAGTTTTTATGTAGAACTAAAGTTGAACTTTTATTTTTCGTAACTGAACATGTTTTGTTTCTTGAGCTAATAACTTTGCAAATTTTACATCTATCATTTTTTTACTGACATATATAAATTATTTGAACCTTTCTCTACAAAAAAAGCTATGGAACACTTTTGGATTGGAGTTCATTTACTATTTTTTGGCGAATTTAAAAAAAATGCTTGCACACGCCAAAAAATCCATTTTCATTAAAGCCGCCGGTTTTAGGGTTAATAAGCAAGGCACGCAGATAGCTAAACCTCTACAAACATTCAAATGCAAACCACCCACCTACTATCCTTCCACATCAAAGTCTGACAATGACGACTTGTCTTAAACATAATTAAACTTGATTATTTGTTTGCCTACAGAGAACATTTTGTTTATAATTAAAACACAACTTTTTGTCTGTTGTGAACTTTTTGTTAAGTTAACGGTTTTCGAGATATTTGACATTTAGAAATAAGTAAAGAAAGTCTGTTGATTATTTTTCTCAAATGGGTCTTAACACGTATTAGCACGCAAAACTTCAACTCCATATCATTTAACATAAAAAACAAAGTAACGTCAAGATAGAAATTTTAGGACATATATGTACTCTTTAATGTGTTGGCTTATTTTTGCCTAAGGAATCATATTATCCTGAGTTTTATAAACAACCTTCATTACATATTTAAGTTTTGAGTGGACTATGGTTTTGCTGTCTAGAGGCTATGTAGTTATTTTCTGGATGTTTGTACTTTTAAAACCACATCCGGTATAACAACACTCAGTAGGTACTGACATTAGGAGTAATAAAAATAAATTCAATATAGGGTAATAACAACTGACTTTTAAAAAGTCATGAATTCATGTCAAATAAAAACAAACCTCAATAATTGGTGCAGCAGTTGGCACTGGAAGCCTAAAGAATATAGTTGTGCAATAAACCATTTCAACTCACCCTCAACAATTCAATTAAAAATGCTCCAAAAATAATGACCTTGGTGTAAAAATTTGCCTGCCAAGAAAACCCCCTCAACTGCAAAAAGGATTGAAATGTATCAAAAACATTTCGGGGGAGGGGGGTCAGGACAGAACCGCAGATTTGAATTTAAACCCTTTTAACACGTTCACTGCTAAGGACGCACATGTGAGCTTGACACTGAACACTATTAGAAGAGGCCGACGCACAGTGGATCAGTGGCGGATCCACGGGGGGAAACGTCCCCCCCCCCAAACCTAAAAAAATAAGAAAATAGAAAGGCAGGTATACATTTTGATGGAAAATACCTTAGGTACATTATTGCAGTACAATAGAATAATGCAGTGTTGCTTTGAGAATTGCAATGTAATCCCTTTTTTTAATATAGGTCTTTGATATATTCGTTTTTTACTCGCGCTTCCGACAAAGTACTGTATGTTATAAAGTATTGTAGGCCTACAGTGTATAATTCTTTGCAAGAGTGCCAAAATTAACTGTAATCAATGTAGGACTAAGCAACTTTTATCTTACATGAAATTCATGTTTGTTTTTTTTTTACCGAGCAATACTAAATATTTGTGACAAAGATGTTTTCTCCATCATCCACACGCTTATTCAAGTTCCGTGTACCTTGCCAGTGCATGTGCGGAAATACGACGTGTTTATGAAATAGGATGTGTTATACGAGCGCTGTTAGCGCTGCGTTTTCAACCTCACTTTAACGTCGGTTTAGGGGGTAAATGGAACTCCCGTGGTCCATGTTATACGAGCACTATAAACGCTGGCGAATCCGCGTTAACCGGGCACTATCAACGCTGAACCAAGCTATACGGAGCGCTGTCAACGCGCACTCGCAGTCGCAGCGCAGACCAGAGAGGCCACAGTAGGTCAGAAGTAACGACTTTCTCCTGGTTCTAGTTGTTACTGTTTATTTCAAAGTGGTTATTGTGTACTTCAAAGTCACAAAATGTTTGACACTAAAAAATTTTTTACGCTATCGAACAGCAAGCCACCTCTTTATGGCGTTAAGTCAAAGGATTATAGCAATAAATAATTGAAAGCTAAATGCTGGAATGAGGTTGGTGAGACAATGCCCCATCGTCTATCCTTCCTCGCACACAATTTCTCAAATGTTTATACTATTTTTAATACACCTAGACAGCCTAACTGAATGGTGTCCATCTTGGAAGTGAGTGACACCACGTTGACAGAATCCCTCGTTGACGACACGTTATGACCTGCTTTTCAGCGTTATAACATGACCCTTAAGGCAATTTGTAACGGAAGGTTACAATAAATAAAATAAAATAAGTTTTACTGTGTTAAAAAAAAATAGGGTTCGGTAAAAAGTTCAAAAAATAAAAAAATATGTCTTAAATCAAAAATAAAAACGCTATATGTGGATTATCTAATAACCATTAATATCTCTTCAACACCTCCTTTACCTTATTTACCTTAAAAACAAAAATCGTCGCTCATGTAATACTTAAAATTGCTTATGCACCTCCTAGGCCTATTGCCTCACTTCAATAATAAATCATCGCCCACCTTAACTCTCCATAACATCTTTCTTCCAACTTCAACGTAGAACAATATTAATATTTCACCTTACTTCAATTCACCTTACTTGCATGCACCTTACTTGAATTCACCTTAAAAATCACCTTAACTTGACTCCCATAATCTTAATAATAAAAAAAAATACTCATGATACTTTGCGATAATCCACATATAACCTCACTTATGCTCTGTTTGCATATATTTACTTATAATTACTAATCACTGAAAAATACTTGTTAATTAATTCTATCTTCTTAGGGGTGGGAACCTGGCTAATTAAAGTAGTGGCTAAATGGATATTCGTGGCTATAGAAAGAAATTCAAGGCATTGTGGCAGCAACTATTTTGTTTAATCAAACATAATTGAAAAATGAATATTTACAACAAACAATATCAATGTCATAGAACAATTAAACATACAAATCGATTAACTATTTACAAATTATACAAAGTTTTGTAAGCCATAGCTTGCAAATAAATGACGCAATAAGTGAAAGTTTAAGTTAGGTTATTACTCAAATTCTTTATACTTTTCTAAAAATGCAGACTTTAAAATTTAAACTAATGGCCATTTATTACTTACTGCGTTGTCTATCTCACTGTTTTTTACCTAGGACTTTTTTTAATCACTCAAATATGAAGCACTCTCCATTTCACTACGCGCGTTGTTATCGAAGCACATTTCACAATTCTTCAGATCGTCTTATCATCGAAGATATAAAATATTTCTTGTCGTCCAAGATTATACTAATACTGTCACTCCTCTACTTCACTTTCGTACTACCCTCAATATTCAAACTTTAAGTAAACTATACTTTTGTGGTAAATGCAGCTCCCACAACATACAAGACGTAGAACGCCTTTCACGCCATCTTGATTCTCTCTACTTCTTCTAGAATGTTCCGTAGCGTACCCACTCGCTAGGAACCTGCTTCCCGGCACGTACGCAAGTTGTTTCCCTCTCTCTCTTTTCATTGCATCCATGATCACTGCATACACTATCATATCAAGATCTCAGTACATTGAATTGTGTTATGTCCTGTTATTATATTTTATTTATTGAACTGTTTATAATTTCGACTGTCGCTTTATTATTCGTTTATAACGCACTACTCATGGAAATAAAGTTTTTATATAGTTCTCACATTTTACACACGATCATATATTGATATGTTTTCTAAGTCTGCCTTTATATTACTTACTTTTACAGTCTGCTTTTATGTTTTATTATTTGTTTATTAAAGAAAAAATGATTCTACTGTAATTATTTTGCGTCATTGAGAAATGTAATCATATGAAAATTAAAATGATTAATATTATTTTGTATTGCGTCATTATTCATTTAGACCAAATCTCTGTTCCTTTAGTCACTATAGGAAACAGCTGACTCATTTCTTACTTTATTATTTTCTCTGTGACATGGACGTAAGTGTTACAGATACCCCCTGTTCATGAAAGAAATTCAAGGAATTTGCTTTCATGAACACCAAAAACACCACAGTCCATGTAACAGAGAAGAAAAAAAAATTTTCTTCTTTTTTTTTTTTTTTTTTTTTTTTTTTTTTAAATTTCAAAGAAATTTGGTCTTTACATTATTTAAAAATTTCAAATTTACAAATTATACTTAAATTTCAATCATTATTCTTATTCCAAAATACTTCACTTAACCATCAGTTGCCACAAAAATTCAAAAATCCAAAAACTCAAAAAATTCAAAAAACTCAAAAACCAACTCAAAACAATCAAACACTAAAATCAAATATCACAATTAAACAACATCAAAAATCAGTTACACATAAAAATTAAGTTTCACAATTAAGTATTACAATCAACATTACTGAAAAAATCAAGTTTACATATCATTATTCATTATCAAGATTATCAATCAAATTATACATCATTGTAATCATTCAAGTATTAGAGTTTTTTATTGTCCATCTCTCAACATATTATCAGGCTCAATATATTCTGCAAATTAATATTATACATCAATTGCAAATCAAAGTTCCCTCATTAATCCAATTCTACACATTATAAATTACCTTGGCAACAAATAAAATTCACCTATTTTCATCTCCAACCTGTGGCAACTCTACACTCAATCACTCTCAGTTAACACATTTTAAACAATCATTCACACCACAAATCAAATTCTTCACAATATTCAAAATTTACATTTACATTTACATACATTCATACCAATTCAACACATCACCCACATTTTATCAAATTGTGAATAAGACCTCTAAAAATGGCAATGACCCCCTTTCAGACAACGTATATGGATAGTTCCATGAGAGTGCAACTACCTGACAAAAATGGAAAGAAGAAAAAAAATAAAATATTCAACGGCGTATGTATATGTACATAAAAACAAGTTTGTGATGGTGTGCGTCAGCAAACACCATCCTTATAACTATGGAGAAACATTAATTATAAATATAAAATTGAAATTTGAAAAATATTTACTATGTTTCATTTCCTTTCTATCACACAGACCTCCCATCATCCACTCCTTAATCAACCCCCATCAAACTCCCAAACATGTTGTTGAAGGTCACAGCATTGTTATACATCGCCTGCATTCAATGTATAACCCCCCACAACATTTTACTAAAATGAATTTAAAATTAGTGAAAACAAATCTAAAATCTTTAGTTTGCCACTCCCCGTTGAACTTTTCATGCACGCCCCATTCGCACTGCAAGTTAATTTACATTTCAAGTTTATATTTTTCATATAAATTATTAAAAAGAACGAACAAAAAACAAAAAACTATTTACAGAAAGATCGAACACCAATCAGGTAAGTAACTTTTTCTTTTTCTTTCCAGGCCTCTTCAAAATAAGTAGGCCTAGCCTATGCTTTATCAATTTTATTACCCCCTCCTTTACACTACTATTTAGTCTATAAATTTTGCCTTTATTTTTCATTTTTTGTTTTTTGCTTACTTTCAAAGTCCTCTTTATCATTTTAAAATCTTTACCTAACATAACTTTAACTCTTAAATTCTCCTGCTTATCTTGCGACCAAAACCTATTAAGAAATGCAATTTTAAACTCTTCAAAATTCTTCCATTCTTTTTCATGAACATCAAACCAAATCGCAGCTTCTTCTCTAAAATATTTTCTCATCATGACAGATTTTAACTCCCACTTACTATCCCTACATTGATTAAATATTTCTAATGCTTTTATAAACGTCTTAGGATGTGGTTCCCTTTTTTCATTGAAAAATTCTGGTACTACCGTTTCATTTCTTGCATCACCTATCATAACTACTGAATTACTGTCTAACCTTGTTTCAATATCATTTTTAAATTCTTCCAAATTACTACTAACATTCTTAAATTTAGAATCTATTTTACTAGTAAAATCCTCTTCCAGATCTTTTGTTTTCTGTTTCACCTGTTCTATATCTTTATTTACTACAACAAACTTCTTATCCATTTTTTCATTCATTTTAACTAGGCCATTTTCAACCTTGCCATCAATTTCAAGACATTTATCTTCCACTACCTTTACTTTATCAGTTAAGCTCTCATTTATGTATACCAACTTATTTTCAAAAGATCTGGCAGTTTCATTTACTTTGTTATCAATTACCCCTATTTTATTATTCATGCTATTAACAAGTTCACTAAATTTTAGGTCACTCTCCGTTCTTAAATCTCTACACTCCTTACGCATTATTTCCATTTCATTTTGCAACTTCATACTTAAATCGTTATAACTAGCTTCAGATTTCACACTTAAATTTTTTATTTCAGTTTTTAAACTATCATTGTTTGCTTTATTTTCTACTTTATTCTCTTCCAATTTAACACTTAAACTTTCAAACTTTGAATTCAAGAACTGCATTATTACATCAAACTTATCTCCCACACTTTTGTCATCTGAACTAACCTCTTTTAAACTTTCACTAGGCCTATCCCTAATTGTCTCTTTTATTTCTAACTCCTCCACCCTACCTTGTGCACTCTCATTTACGGACTGATCCAATTCTAAACCTGAATCATTCAGGCCTAACTCCTCTACCCTGTTTGCCATATTTCAAAATCTATCTCAACAATTTGAAATTAAGCCGCTTGCCACAACGCCTCAAAAATCTCCAAAAACGCCACGACATCCATTCCGCCTTCGTTTAATAGCCCCCGAGTTGGACGCCATTTTGTAACGGAAAGTCAATAAATAAAATAAAATAAGTTTTACTGTGTTAAAAAAAAATAGGGTTAAAGTTCAAAAAATAAAAAAATATGTCTTAAATCAAAAATAAAAACG
>JAGFPH010000322.1:200537-224391 GCA_018207615.1 Philaenus spumarius | reverse complement strand
TGCTCAAATTGCTTCCACTCAACGGCTTGACAAATGTGAAACTGATCGCTGCAATGTCTCTTGAGGAATTCATTTGGTTTCCTGTACAATTCTATTTCTAAGATCATCAATGTCCTGTGGTTTTGTTTTGTAAATGTATAATTGCCTACACACATAAGTAGTTGACACATGAGGGTTTTCAACAACAGACTGCAAAACTTCCATACAATGTTCCTCGCTTGTCGATGAATACAACGCAGCGCCAATCTATGACATGTTTACGCGGGAAACATTAAGATTACATCATTTTGCGTGCCATAACCATTCTTCACAAACAGTTGTTGACAATACAAGTCATTCTTGTCATGCCACTCCCCTCCATCAACTGTTGCCCCTATCCAGCTGATATCCCTCCCCACTACCAACTAAACTCACCAATGCACACATGCTGCTGAACCCCTAATTGATTCAGTAGTGAATCTATCACTCCAAAAACTGGAGCCGTGAAAATCATGGTAGGTCCAGAACGTGGCTACTCCTTTTCATGTAAACAGCACAAGATGTTAAGCAGGTCAATACTATTTAAACAACGAAATATAGTATATTTATAATATTATTATATATATAGCTTGTTTCCGTCTTGCAACGTTTTGAAAAAAAAAAAGTTGCAAGACGGAAACAAGGTACAGTAATAAAACTTCATTAATCTGGACCCGATTATGACGGAATTCGCTTAATCCGGACAGCCAGTTGACTGCAGGTTATAAAGATTACATGCAGCTAAATTTGGAATAATAAGTAGGTCTTCTAAGTAGGTCCACATGTTCTAAATAAGTCTTGTTTCCTGTGTCTTATAAACATGTATAATGCCGCACATAATGGACCTTTCATATTCACAGTGTAATACATTTTTCTACATGTTTTATGAATTAACGTATTGTCTGTACATACAACTAAACTCAAAATACATGTTCGTTTTCTATAAAAGGTGTTTCATTATGTACCTTTGTTCATATTAAGGTTATTAGCGAACTTCCATAGGATAAATAAGCTATTGCAGTGGCCCTAATGGTGAGACCCAAGGTCGGGAGTAGCAAATGAGCACCGATCATGGTCCCCAGAACACGTTTTGGGGAATCATTAAAATTTATATATGTTCGCACTCTAGCGGCCGCATTTTAAGTCCGATTTGGTCCAAATTTGGTACACATGTTGGTTGTCTATGTCGCTCGGACGAATTGGTTAGCCAAAAAAATCCAACAACCGGAAGTAACAATTTTTTTAGATTTTTATTACAAGAATGAAATTTTTTTAGAGTTTTTTTCTAAAAATATAAATGTAGGATGTTATTCTGCACGTTTTGTTTTTTTACGCAACCTTACAGCTCGCTAGGTTCCCCCAAAATCGACCAAAACATAAAATACCCGGTTCGAAGCCAAGTGGTGCAAACTCGCGAGGCCACTACGAGGAAACAAATTCTACTAATATATTGCGTACATGTTCAACGCCTTCGTGAGTAGACCTATTTCCCAAATTGTTGGTTGAAACCCTAAAACATAGGCATATAAACTTCATTTTGGAAATTTGCTCAACTCACATCAGTGGTCCAGCTGCGTGGTCGAATTATTTCATTTATCCGGACGACTTGCAGCCCCAATTAGTCCGGATTAATGAGGTTATACTGTATATGTATATAATAATACTAGCTGACCCGTACGGCGTTGCCCGTGGTGGTTGGTATTTTCAGTCTTTTTAACGTAATTATATTCTTTTTAAGTGTTCAGTCAGTGAGTGGTATTTGGCTTTTATATATATAGATCTTAAATAATAAAAGCACTATTGCCATAATAATAAAAGATCTGAAATTATGATTTTAGTAAATTTGATCCCCCCAAACCCCTCCTAAAATTTCGAAATTTTTCATACCCTTTCTTAGTGAGCACCTATGGCCCTAGAGGAAGCTACATACCAAATTTCATTCCAATCTGTTCTGTAATTTTGGAGAAATCGTGATTTAGGAAATTTTTACCCCCCAACCCCCCTAAAATTTCGAATTTTTCAATCCCTTTCTTAGCGAGCGCCTATGGCCCTAGAGGAAGCTACATACCAAATTTCATTCCAATTTGTTCGGTAATTTTGGAGAAATCGTGATTTAGTCATTTTTACCCCCAAACCCCCCTAAAATTTCCAATTTTTTGAAAACCTTTCTTAGCGAGCACCAATGGCCCCAGAGGAAGCTACATACCAAATTTTATTCCAATCTGTTCTGTAATTTTGGAGAAATTGTGATTTAGTAATTTTTACCCCTCAAACCCTCCTGAAGTTTCCAACTTTTTAAAACCCTTTTTTAGTAAGCACCTATGGCCCTAGAGAAAGCTACATACCAAATTTCATTCCAATCCGTTCGGTAGTTTTGAAGAAATCGTTTTTTAATAACTTTGGTCCACCCAAACCCCCCTAAAATTTTGAATTTTTTCTAACCCTTTCTTAGTGAGCACCTACGGCCCTAGAGGAAGCTACATGCCAAATTTCATTTCAATTCGTTCAGTAGGTTTTAATAAATCGTGATTTAGTAACTTTGACCCCCCAAACCCCCCTAAAATTTCCAATTTTTTTAAACCCTTTCTTAGCGAGCATCTATGGCCCTAGAGGAAACTACATACCAAATTTCATTCCAATCCGTTCAGTAGGTTTTGATAAATCGTGATTTAGTAAATTTGACCCCAAAAACCCCCCTAAAATTTGGAGTTTTCGGAAACCCTTTCTTAGCGAGCATCTATTGCCCTAGAGGAAACTACATACCAAATTGCATTCCAATCCGTTCGATGGTTTTAGTGAAATCGTGATTTTGTAACTTTGATCCCCCCTAAAATTTTGAATTTTTTTAAACCCTTTCTTAGTGCGCGTCTAGAGCCTATAAAGAGTATTAGTGCCAAATTTCATGTTTTTAGGCCTCGTGGTTTTGGAGAAACAGTGATGAGTCAATGGTATTTGGCTTTTTTTAAGTATAGATTATAAATATACTATATTCAGTTGTTAAATTACTGCAACTGGAGACATAAGAATGAAACTATTTAAAGGCAAGAACTTGTACTCAAAGGGTTGAGCCTATATTGAAGCAGTATCCCACATGTAGGTATGTCATCTGGTGAGGTGAAATTTAGAAAAATCGACTCAATACGTTTCATAAAAAATCCTAGACTTTGGATAACATTTTCAGTTACAACATATTATTATATATTTTGCCATTTACCAAGTTTTGTAGATGATTCTTAATGATAATTTAATTTAAAAACCTTATTGAAATAGTGTAGAAGTTTTCAAGTTATTAAAATAATTATTTTCTCTCATACAGTAAAAAAACTTAAGATTTCCATATATTTTATGCAATTGTTTATAGCAACAAAGTATATTTTAACAGTGATAAAGTTGGTAGAAAGCTATTTGTGTAAGGTTTTGCTGAAATTTAACAACTTTTCCTAATTTTACTTTCTCACTATACTATACATTTGCTCATTCAAAAGCTCACACATTTCGTGTGAGCTTCAACATTTCCTCATACATTTTGAGTGAACAAAATTTTGTTTAAACATTGACTTGTGTGAGGTGATTATTGAAGCTTTCCCAAACCAGCTGATTTATAAAAATACTTTTTGTAGGTTTCATTATGTTGTGCACAAATACGTTAATATTTCATTTTAATCTTTTCAACTTAAGGGTCGGCTCTAGCTGTCGGCCATGTTGGTTGACACTCCATAAGACCAATGTTAAATTAAAATCCATATTTTTCCTTTATTTTTTATCGGATAGTTATGAACGATATGTCATTTTAAAGCTATGGCCAATACGCATGCAAATGGCTTTTCCAAAATTAAGAAAAACGTTTTGTTTAATATTTATTAACAATTTAAAAAATTAATTTTTAATAATTTTGTATGTTGTCACTATTAGTTATAGCGAAAAAGTACCAAGCCATTTGCATGAAGAATTTCGTCCCCAAGAGTTTGGTATTTTTTTGAAAACGCTATTTGAACAATTTCGGGTTTTAAATGGATTTAGGATGAGCAATGTCCGCGTAACCTACCGCCGCTACGCTGGAGTCGCAGGTTGCTTTCTGTTTTACTAGAGCCGACCCTTAAAGTTACTATGTTTAATTTGAGTCGGGAATCAACACTGCAACTAACTGAGAAAATTAGGGCTTCTAATATATGGGATGTTAAATCCAATGTTAAAATCAACTTGTGTGCAAGTGTAAATGCTCTAATGTGATTCAACAAGTATAGTGATTTGTGTACTTAATAAACTTCACACTTGTTTCTCAAACAAGTATCTCACACAAGTTCTCATACAAGTGTAAACGTACCTTAACCCTAGAACCGGCGGCTTTAACGAAAATGGAATTTTTGGCGTGTGCATGCATTTTTTCAAAAATTCGCCAAAAATAGTAAACGAACCCCAACCCAAAAGTGTCCCATAGCTTTTTTTTAGAGAAAGATTCAATGAATTTATATATGCCAGTAAAAAATGATAGATGTAAAATTTACAAAGTTATTAGCTCAAGAAACAAAAAATGTTCAGTTACGAAAAATAAAAGTTCAACTTTAGGTCTACATAAGAAGTAGTAAACATTTTTTGTAATTTTTTCCATAAATGTAAAAGTTTTGTAATTAGTTCTAAATAGAAATGTATAAAAACATTTATCAATTTATTATTTTGAAAACACCAGTTTTTATGTTCCAACTACAAGGGTGCTAACAAAACTAGGCCTGGTTTGAAACATAATTTAGGAATATTTTCTTTACCCAAAATTGAAATATCATATCAAAGTGTAGAGAATAAATCAAAGAATTGAACTGTATACTTGTAAATTGTTTATCAATAAACGAAACAAAACGTTCGTTGGGATTTACTGTGAGAATCAAATGGGCTAGACAGTCCCGTTCCACCGCTGTAATTTACGAAAACCTTGAACTTTCCACCGCTCTTTGACTAAACATAAAACAGGTTATATCCAGTTTAGTTCACATCGAATGAAAGCTGTAAGTGATCCCAAAAAAATCGATGTTGAGATTTTTGTGGAAATATCCGTTTTGGGACCCCCGAGTCCAAAAAAGTGGTTTGTTCAAAATGTCTGTCTGTATGTAATACAAAGCTAGAGCGAAAACTATTCCATCAATTTCAAACAAATTTGCACCAGACATGTCAAGCAGGCCTGTTAGCTGCACGAAAAACGGTTTTGAAAAACAACCCCCTTTTAGGCCCAAAATCAGTTATTTTTTTTATAAAAAAACGGCTCTAACGATTTTGATCAAATTTGGCTTATTTGTAGCCTTTAATATACCCCACCATATGCAAAAAAAAAGCTAAAAATTCTCGTTTAGCTAGTAAAATAACTGATTTTTAGAGGTTTTGGCCATAAAGGGGGTTGTTTTTCAAAACCTTTTTTCGTGCATCTATAAAGGCCTAATTGACGTGTTGGTGCAAATTTGATCGAAATCGATCGAATAGTTTTCTCTCTAGATAATAATAATAATATTTATTAGATAATCTCCTACTTTAATAAACATCTTCTACCCCACCTACAATTATGAAGTCACAGTGAATCTGCTTAATAATTTTAATATGTTTGTGAGAAAGTATGCGCCAGTTCCTGGTACCGTTTATTTGATCTAATGTATCTTCTTAACAGTTGGGTTTCGGAAATTTAACTGTAAAAATATTTTTGTCAATTTGCATCACACACAATTGTTGTTACAACTTGCCGGGTGAAGATAGAATAGACTCTAATCCAACTATTAGTACAAGTAATAACCAGTCTGACATAGAACCCTAGCGATATCGATAGTATTCTTGTTACATTATGATGTTAGGAATGTAAACAATACAAACAAGATGTCTTTAGTAAGCAAGTTTAGTTTATTACAAGACTATTAAATCAAGATAGAATTACTAGTCATCACTCCATTTTATAATAAACTAATGTACTAATTTATTTCAATATTTACAAAGTTATTAATAACTTAAATTAACATTGTTATTTTCATATATAGATATGTATAAATAAAAACAACAATAGGGACGAAACGAAAAACACTGTAAAATTTTTTTTCAAAAACTCTTTGGATTATATATAAGCAGTAAAATGAAAAAAAGTAGATTTTTAATTATAATTGATTTCCATATATCAGCAATAAAATGGTTTTGTATCAACAAAATGTAATATTTATAAGAAACAACAGAAGGCAAAGTCCTGTGTTCTAAGCAAGAGAGATTTAAACAAGGCTGTTATTTAAGTAAGACAAATATTAAAGCCTTATAAAAGTTCTATAGATCATATAACATAGTTAACAATGTCCAATTAATTTATAAAAATTATAGACTAGCTATATTTCAATAAAGTCCAAAATTAAATCGCACTTATATATTTAAAAGAATAAATATCATACACATGTACAGCTGTATCTATTTGTAATTTATGAAAAGAATATATCAATGTCAAAGATCCAGACTTCTTAAAACTTAAAAGAGAATTTGATTTCGGATTCCTTTTATTCTTTTTAGAAACCTGAAAATTATTTATGATTTATTTGTATACATTAAAAGTTAAGTTCGGAGAACCGTTTATATAATAAATACCATTTTAATTTAACAAAATAGTAAAGGTTTTGTTTCATTAAAACCATACAATTTTATCAAAGACATTAATTTTCAATTATTAAATGGAAACAAACATTCTTTATTCAGAAATAAGATATTTAAAGTACTTCTTTCTATTTACCAAAATTATCAAGCCCTGGCCCTGTTACATTGATGGTATGAAACCATGAAAATTAAATTAATGTCTTCAGGAAGGTTAAACTTACAAAAACACAACAAACCTAAATTTAAAAACACAATATACAGATTACCAAGTCATAAAGCAATATATTTTCTTTAAAAATATTAATAATATTTTTATTTAGCATTATACCGAAGTAAGAATGCCTAGAGTCTTTTAACAAAACAAAAACATATCTATAGTACGGAAGAAACTGTTATACAGTGTAAGTATTTTTTGCAACTGAGCCTGATTTTTCTATTGTATCCTTATGAATTTGATACACGATGGTTTGTTTAGGCGCTATCTTAAGTCTTTCTTTTAATTTTTTCCTGAAACAAACAAAATACAAGTTTAAATACTAAAAATCAAACTCATTTCACATACATCGCATGTGTACACCTACTGTTTAATGCGTAGAAGAAATAGTTTGCCCTGCCCATAACAACTGTGCAATATGCTTGCAGCATGCTACGGAATATGAATCGAAACAAACAGAAGTTTGTTTAATAAAGTCTAGACCGTACAGACCCAGTGACAACCAGGGTCACCATGCCATAGTTCATAACCTTTACAATCGGACTTATAGTATTGTAGGAAGTTCTCAACTCAACACAGGTTTACTGACACCGCACAGAGTGTGGATTGTTCCTTAGAAGGGGTTGGGAGAGTTAGCAAATACTGGATTTATGCCAGTTTATTTTATAAGAGAGACGCAAGAAACTTATCTCGGGAGGTTGGTGCAGGCTCTTCCCAAAGGACAAATGAAATAAGTATAAATATTTTTTAAATGTTACTAAAATAAAATATTAATACACACAAAGGTTAATTAAAGTTGAAACGAATAGTACAAAAAGTTTATTGGTGTTAGTATGGATGTATGTGTGTTGTGTTCAAAAGGAATCACAGAGTTCAAATTTTGCACAAAGTTCAAAAATTATATACATACAGTTAATCAATCTCACAGTCATTAATTGAAAAATAAGATAGGGTGAACCCTTTATCGTAATAAGTGCTGATATTCACAAATAAGTTTGGAGCAAGAACATAAAAAGGGATATTAAGGTTTGGATAAATCTCATCAAACTATTAGTTCTCCTTCTAAGATATTGGATCGAGTTATTATTTTGTTTTTTTTTTTTACATAGCACTACACTTTGGTTATTTGAATAAGGTTTAACGTAGAACAATTACTGGATGAAATATTATTAAATTCAGGATCTTGTCTTTCAACTTTCATCAGTTAAACAGCACTGGACTGTAGCTAACTTCATACTGTAACAATTCTTCTTTTAAAGCCCTTCCCTGGTCTTCAGGAAATCGATCATAATGCCTTATTAATCTTGATGTCTTTAAAGTGTAAATAGGTGTTGGGGAGCCGTTTAGTGTTATTTGTTGAAATTATGTGTTTATTTTGTGGAAATAATTTGTTTTGAGGAGCAGAAGTGTTATAAAAAACTTTAAAGGTGTGAGAAAATGAAGTAATTAAATAAATTTAAAGAAAGCACTTAAATAACTTCCTTTTTTACAGTTAACATTTTATCATCTAAACTTTATATCTCTTAATCTAAGCATACTATTCAAATTCGTAACAAATTCACGTGAACCAATCACAGAGTACGTGGGAGGAGCTTACGTAGTTCAACGTGTGGTTGTATTGAAACTTGTCGGTCGGGACTTGGATTTTATATTTATACTGACGTAACGGTGCTTATTTATGTTTTCACCAAATACTTTTTACATGTAAAGAGGTTGGTTCCTTCTATAGGCCATGTTTAATTTTCCATTTAAAATGTAGTTCTCGCGTATTTAAATTTCTTATGCCGTCTTCCGTTGAATTTACAATCAGATCGGTCTACTGAGTTCTTGATTTTAAATGTTAATCTTTGTCAAATGGTTTCGTATTAGGTTGATATTTTAATTTTATTGGATGGATATATTAATTTTGAAACGTTTTGATGTGGGAACTATAGGTTGGGAAGTATTTTTAATTAAATGCAATTGGTCTGAAAGTCGTGATTTGCCATGGTTTACATCTTGTTCAGCGTTGCGAACAATTGCTACTAGGTGGCGGGCGTATCAATCGTCTTGATCGAATGAATGACAGAAATCTTCCCGCTCTCTTACTTATTTACATTTTGGTTGAATTATTTATAATTAGGAGAATAATTTCAATTTTTATAATATTTTATAATATTTTTATAATATAGAACTAATAGATATCTCTTATAAATTTTGAATTTTGTCTTTAAAACTTCTAAAACTTCATTTGTTTAAATTTAAAAAAAACTAATATTGTAGATTGTCACATTTCAAACTAGCATCACAGATGAACAGCATTCGTCTGTGATATGACCACAACTTAATAACAAATTAGAAGTATTTTCTTTACAATTTATTTTAGGTTTATTTAATATATTATGAAAATGATGCCTCAAACCAGTGATGCTGTTTGTTATATGATAGTTTTAGGTATGTAAAACTATTTCATACTCAAGAGTAACATAAATGCTAAAGGATCAAGCATTCAAACCATACTGAGTGGTAGTGAGAGATAGTTTAGAAAGGTTCACATGGGCCAAGTGACAAATGTAGGATTAACAAATAAACTTTTATAATAAAACCCTTATCAATAACAAAGGTTATTTCTTGTGAGGAGAAATATTTTTAAATCTAAATATTACTTTAAAATCGTGAACTTTCAATGTTATTAAAATTAACTAATTTATGATACTTACCCGATTGCCAAAACACCGTCACATTTTGCAGTTGAACAATCGGCTGTCCACAAAGCTATCTTATCTACCTTTCCTCTAATATTCACTACAGCCCCACAGACATCTTCACTGTGTTCATCAAAGGTTTCTCCAATCATACACAGAAGCTGAGGTGAAAACAAAATATATATAGTTTTTAAACTTCATCATACACAAAGCTAACTTATTCTTTTCTATAATATTTACTACATCCCCAGATATCTTCACTTTATTCATTAAATGTCTTTGTAATCGTACACATTAGAAAACAAAATGTATAATATTTAGTATTCAATCTTCGTCATACAAAGTGGATACCCGGGCATGTTGTCAATGATAAGTAGAAATTTAAACACAAGATTTTTATACGAAAGTTATTTATTTGTTCACCTCACAAATAAAACAATCATTAAACCATTTGAAAAACACATTACCAATTACTCATGCTTTATTTGTTCCCCAAAAAACAAGTGTAGCTTGTTTTTATCTCTACATTTTACGGGAATGAATATTTTATCTAAAATCGGCTGTAACTTTGGTATATAACGGAAGAGGTCTTTTGCTGCTCTAAAACCCAGAGATTTTATACGAATTTTTCTCTGCTGTTCGTTCAATGTCACTTTTCACCATTTTATGACAATTTACTACACTTTCATTCTTAATTGGCCTTGACGTTTTAAGATTTATTAATGTGATCTACTTTTTTTGACATGATGTATATATCTTGTAGTCGACTGCTATCCCCTCTTACTTTTTCAACCAAAATTGAAACTGACAAGACATGTGCAAACTAGTTCTGTGCGCATATTAGCAACATACACACAGATTGGCATACGGTTTTGACCTTTGGTATATATTGCCTGCAATCTAATACTAATTAATACCTTAGCTTTAATTTATTTATTAAAATCTTGTCCTATTTATTTTTTTAATATCTCTTTTTACAAACAAAACAAAAATCACAGGTTACAACTGGGTATGACATAAAAAAACTTTCTTCTATTAAGAGTTGCTAAACTCAGATAGAAATATAAGGATTAGACAATGAAAGAGAATGGTGTATTCTGAGACTCTATTTTAGGTTTAGAGTTCTAAACTAAACGGTGAAAACAGTTACCTCTAGGCGACGGATAAAGTGGTGAGAGATTATCTAAACCGGATTAATCCTCACTGGGTCACTCTTTGAAGTAAATGTTATTCATTTTTATGGCTATATAATGGCACACACATGTAAACCATAGCATTTTAAACCATGGTAGGCCTGAAGGGCCTACAATAGAAAAAATAGGTGCAAACCGTATTATTATACACTTTATATTAGCTTGACCTGTATGTAACGGAATCTTTCAACATAATTTTCACCAACTTAAAGACATCTGATTAACTTGAAAATTGGCACACGAGTCAAGGACCTATAACAATACAATAATTTACATACTCCCCACCCCCTAAATTTTACATATATAATTTTAACTCTATTGTCACACATATACGATATACAAAAAATCATTCTGCATGTTGAGTGCTATACAACCACTTATCAAGGCTGCCTCTATTAGTATGGTACCACTTCATGGATTTGTGGCTATAAGGATAAGTTGAACAGAATTTAACAAACAAATCTACTCTACTCAAGTACTTATTGTGTAACATTAGGCTTTGTTACACTTCTTTGTCCTTATATTTATATCTGTTACTCCTGTATCTCCAATAGTAGAGAGCATTTTTAGTTTTCCTGTATCCTGCCAGGAACATGCAAGCATACTTTTATTTTTTGTTACCCATACTGTGGGCAAATCACTCTTCTTTTACTTTATGATTTTCATTTCTGTGGGGAGATTTTTCAGGTTTGCCTACCACAAGCCCCTAAACCCAAATTTTTCAAATCATTACACAGACGTACACTACTATAAATAGTTCGGTGACTGCACTGAAAACCTCTTAGTAGCTCTTTCACAATCCGTGCACCAAGTCTTTCATCTTGGTTCCCTTCTTCCTTTACCGTATAAACTTTAAACCTTAATAAAAAGCCATTGCTGTCACACAGGGACCACTCCTTCATGCCCCTTTTGGATAATGGTTTATAGGGTGGATATTGTTTAAAAGAGAGCCTCCTCTTAAACTTAATCATAGATTCATATACTGTCAGCGGTTCTCCAGGGCTGTAGTTCTCTACATATATTTTGGAAGTAAGCTCAAGGAGAGGTCTGATTTTAACGGATCGTAATCTGGATGTCCGTTGGGTTGATGCTCCGAGTTGTCATTGAAATTAATAAATATTTCAATCAGTTGGTATTGATCTTTAGTGAATATCTGTGAAAATCCTAGAGTTTTGGTCAGCCAAAAGCTGTCCTAAAAATGTGACTCCTCAGGTGGTTTTTGCACAAGCCCCATCCCAATCTGTGTTGCCAAGAACGAACTTACATGATTTTCACTTATTTCTTCTACCTTATGAAGCCTGAAACGGTTAGGCACTTCTTGAGTAAAGTCTACAGATTGTAAGGAGTATAAAAGTCTACAGATTGTAAGGAGTATATATTTGTTTGTTTAGCAACAAGATCAAAATACAGTTTCTGAAAACAATTTATAAAAAACTTGTATTTCGGTCAATTTTTCATTAAATTTAATCGTCAGAATCACTTATTATGTTACCTTCAGTCAATTTAAAATCAGAATCAGAGATGTCATTATTTCTATTTAGGTACTGTTCAATATCAACGTCATTGATCAAATCAGCCATTATACAAAAATAAATAGGCTATAAGTGTCAAAGGTACAATTAATCACCAATTTAAAGTACTTAGCCTACATTATAATAAAATAGGCCACTTAAGCCAACATTAAATCACTTCAGAACTTTAATTACATAAAACAATTATCCACCTGCAAATAATATACTAGCAATATAATTAAATATTATCATAAACACACACTTAGAACCAATGGAAATCATTACAACCACAATATAACCTTCACTAAACACAAGGTTAGAACGTCAACAAAACATGTGACACTATGAAGTTGCACTGGCTTCCAACAGGGAGCAGCACCTACTTGAGGCTAAATAACATAATTTCTTTTCAGTTGCGACTATAATTGACTTACGCAGCCAACGGAAAAGTTTTTCTAACGTTGTGGACTAAAGTCAATTTACGCAGTGAACGGTAAAAATCTCAAATCGATTGTAGGCCTAGTCGATATACACAGCGAAAAGTTTAATATTGTAAATTAACAAAGGTATGAATTTTTGAAAAATTGTATTTTTTAAGCGCTTTTCTGACTTTTCTCTGTGAAAAATGGTCTGGTCGGGGTCTATAAAAACCATTTTGTAGGTTTTTTAATTCTCTACAAATGGTCCATTGAAAGTATTGTAATCCATTCATAAATGTTTAAAGTATCAACAAAAACCCCAAAAAAGTCCTAATTTATTGTTATTTTTTTAATAAAAAATGTGTAGCCTACCTGATAGTTTTTGTATGTTACATACCTTAATGTGCTACCCGTAAAGTCACAGTTGATGTCGCTTGCTGTTAAATTTAATAACGAGAAAAAATCTCTATTGGTTGAGCTATAAGGTCTGGGGACCAAACAATCGTTTTGAAGGCAACTTTTTAATTACAGCTGCGACCTAATCAATAGTTATATGGGAAATAATTAAAGGTTACATTCCTGTCATAACGACGAGGGCAATTAAAGTAAGGTACCTTCCATAATATTGTTAATGGGACAATATTGTTAATTGTTATGGACAAATTGTCCATAAGCCGCTTGTCATTCCTCACATAATCATTTCCAGTTATTGTCCCGCGCCTCCCTTTCTGCGATTAAAAAAAATTCCAGAATTGTTTGGGTCCATCTATAAGAGAGCATTTAAGATTTGCTACATACATTGTGTTGTGTATGCTTCTTTTATCAAATAACTAACCCTACACCTATAATATTTAAATTTTGTTAAATAATCATTTCGCCCCAGATTTATTTAATTTTTTCCTAAATTTATGTTTAAATTTTATATTATTAATAATTGCTTTTGTAAACCAAACCGAGAACTTCAAGATTTAATAGGTGGTATTTTTTAGGTGTATTAATTACAATTAGTTACACAAAAACAAAAGGTCATTGACTTCTTTGCGCTCAAAAACATACTAAATTTCTCTAAGATAGCAACCTCATCCTACTTATCACTCACAAGTGATAAAACTTATTACATTAAATAACTAGGCAACTTACAATTTCAAGCCAGAAGTTGTCCAGGTCTATTTCTCGCTGTTTTCTATCAAGGCTTATAAGCCACCGTCCTCCTTGTTTGTTTGCATCGTCTTCCCACATCGGTCGGATACCTTTTTTGAAAAGGGAATAATCACAACCCGAGCGAAGTTCACTCGCAGATTTAATGTGATTGTATAAACTGTTTAAAAAGTAACAAATTATATAATTAGAATTTTGAAAAGCTATTTTACTTATTTAGGCTCGTTATTCTAAATAAATTAGGTACCGTACATATATATTAATAAATAGCCTTACCTCCAAAAATCCTCTACTGTAGCAAAACTTGAAATTTCGCGCAGATTATCCTCCCATGTTTTTTTTTTATCATTTTCGAAAAACCATAGGGTCCATGTGTTTTGTAAAGGATGTTTTATCATAAGTTCTGGAGAACTGTCTGTAAGTGTGTCAATTTTATCCAAAGTCTACAAACAAAAAAATATAAATGATTAACTACAAAATACATTAAGTGCATAGGCCGAGTTAATTATTTGCCTACAAAATCATAATATATTGATATACAATCGCCCCACAATACAAGTGGCTACATATGTTACACATACACAACTCAAGTGGCAAGGTCATTCCGCTTCAAACTCAAAATTGTTTAATTTAGTTAAAATACGACTTAAATCACACAACTTTCTTTTTGTGACTTTCTATCACGGCAAAGTGCACGTGTATAACGATGAACCAAATGATATTATTGAAACTTGAAATCTTATACTAAGCTGAAAGTTTAGGTAGATGATGTAGGTACTAGAATTTTTAAACTATCATGAAACAATTAATCTGTCACAGCTTCATGGTCTTAAGTTCTTCATAAATGTACCTCCCCAGTAACTGTTACGGTATCAAGTTGGCAAACATAACCAAGTTAAAGCCTATTCAATAAATCTAACCTAAGCATATTGCCCTTGTTTAACTATGATCTAAACGGGAAATACTCTACAACACTAACTTAATTAATTGAATAATATAAATGCCAAGAAATAAAAAATAATAATAGAAATACGCCTATTTCAAATAAATCCAGAAAAACACATTGATTTAATTGAAAACGATGATTGGCCATTTTGCTGACTAGCACGAGCACACAAAATTATACAGCGATACAGTGTTTCTAAGTATACATAGTATGTATTACTTTTCATTTGATGAATTTTATAGCCTATATCGTTTGTGACAAGTTATCATAGCATGGTAAAAATTTACTATAGCGGGTCAATCAATTTCTAAGGGAATTTTAAATAATATGAAAGAACACGTCTAACTGATTGTAAAAACAACAAACATATTCCCAGGAAATAAAATTTATAGGAATTATGAAAGAAATAAAACTTGAAATTATATAGGTTAAGTTTTGACATTCCCGCAATATTTCACGTAATTATAACAAAATAAATGACTTCACATACACCAAACACGTAAGAAATAAATAAAGTAGGCTAAACAATATTAAATTCCCAAAAGTACCCACAAAACAGGAAAATTAAAAAATAATGTAACAAATCGTTAAATAACAAAAACTAAAACAACGTACCATAAAGAACAATAGAAAATACAATATAAATGCCTAGTTAAAATGGAATTTCATGAACGTTGCCAAATCGAACAATATCAGTAGGTTATTGTACTAAATAGGGTGTGTGCGGCAATAGAAATGCAAGAACAATATAACCTATAGTATTTAGTCACAGTATGTTTACCTGTAGGCCTATTTAACATTTAACAGTAGAATGTAAAACAATGACGTTGTCTATAAACTGTTAGTTTTTTACACAAAAGAGTACAAGGCAAATCCGGCAACGCTGACAAAAACATGTCGGCTCTTTGCAATGTAAATTCCCATAAGGATCATTTAATTTGAAAGTTTTTAATATTGTACGTGTTGAAGGGGGTTAAATATTGCTTTCCCGTCATCAATGAAGTGTATAAATAAGTTACTACACTTATAAAGAAAAAGTTAAGGTTTGTGTATTTATAGTAGGCTAGTATCGATTGACCCGCTATTGTAAACTAATACCCATAGCATAAATAAAATGTGTACTGTACATCATGAAAATAAAATACAAGCGAAACAAGCGCTATATTTCTAAATAAGGCGTAACTTTACTATTCGACTCTAGCCTAATATTTTTGCAGACGACGTTTTACATTATCTACTGTTAAATGTTGAATACAGGTAAACATACTGTGACTAAATAGGTTAGGTTAGAACCTTTTAGGTATTTTTTGAATTATTTTTGCATTTCTGTTAGCTCTAGGTTAGCCTAGAGTAGAATAGTAAAGTTGAGCCCAAATGTGATGTATGTTAGGCCAATGTTAAGGAGACACAAGCTAAGTTAGTTTTGAATTAGTATTAGGCCTATAGCCTATCTAAAAATAATGAACAATACACTTTCATGCCATAGCCTAGAGGCGGTATTGTGAATTTAATCTTCTTACAGGTAATATAAATTATTACTCTGGCAGTAGGACAACTTGACTCTATAGGTAAAAGGAGAAATTAATAGGCTAGGTAATAAATAGATGTAGGCCTAGTCTTACTTCTTCCTAGTATAACCATGCATTTGTTTTCGAACTACACAAAAATAACTAGCCTAACTTTGCAATTTACTCACTATAATAAGGCAATTTCAATGCTGATCGTTTAAGATTGTTTAAGATACTCAGCATTTTTAGAACATTCCATTACTATATTATTTTTTAACTTAACTTTGAGTGTTAAGAACTTTTTTAAATTATCCAGCTGTCACAATTTCAGCTCTGAGCTTAGAAAGTGCATGAACTAAGTTCATGGTTAGGACTTGCACGAAATTACTATAAATGGTAATAGGTTAAGAAAAAATCTTATGTTGGTAATAAATGTCATGATGAACAAACACTTGAGTAAAAACCAGAGTAAAATACAAATTATGAGTTACAATATCGAATAACAATTACCTCCATATCATCAACTTTATTTGTAGCCATGCCACACTTCTAGAAAGCCGCAAACAGATTTTAGGATTTCACCGTTTTTGTCCCTTTCTAGGAAACAAACACTGCCCATTTAATCTTTAAATTTATGTCATTAACAGTACTGCAAATCGGTATAATTATAATTATTTTATCTAGCTTTACATGTAAAAACCATAGTTACTATTACATTATTTACGCATACTTAAGGATACTGTTTAATACTGACGATTATAAAAATGCATTATAATAATTGTTGACATTAATAAACATATTATATTTAGCTTCATGGATAAATTTCAAGCCAGCCTAAAATAGGCACGAAGAGAAAAAATAATATATAATATAATGTTGATATATTTTTACAGAATGGGATACAAGGTGGCTTCATGTTTGTGTTTTTATTAGTTTTAGCAGTTTTTAAAACGGGTATCCTCATCCATTTAAAGTTAAAAGTTTGTTCTATAAAATTTCTTTTAGTGTAAGTGCATTGAAACAACTTAAGATGTACATAGGACATCGTGTTTCATTTAACATATATAAGTCAATTTATGTTAAACATTAGATATTATAATAAAATATTTCATTTTCGCTACGTTTGTAAATACGTATTTATTGATACCTCTATACTGTATTCAGTCTATTCTGACTATTATGATAACTTAGAAAATGGCGACTTGCTATTGCTGGTAGAGGTAGAACAAAACCTGCGACCTACAATGGAAATAGAACACTCACTATGTGATTGTTTGATGCTAAAAATGAACATGAATTATATTTCACATATCTTAGTCTTTGTTTAAAGTACTTGTGGTTCTGTGTTAAAACATATTTATTTGTTTGATCAGGATGCTTTCAAATGGAATTAAAAGGAAAGTAAGTTTTAAGTCAGTATTGTCAATAATAGTAAGGGCTATCAATAACAAATTTAGGTTAGGTTTGTAGCCTACTCTGCATAATGTTATGGTTGCTAATAAAGATAATTATTTTGTTGAGTACATGTTGAAGTTCTTCAATTAAAATCTTGATTTTGTTGCCTTTGATTGTCCAGATATTAAACTTAACAGTACACACATTATTGTTATATTATTATTGTTTAATTTAGGCTAGGCCTAGGCCTATTACAATTTTAAATTAGAAACTTGAGCTAGTACTTTTAATTTTTTTAAATAAACAAGTTTTTAGTTAATTCAATGTATTTATAGGATAAATACTAAGGGGGGAAATTTACAATATGCCATATTGGAGCACATATAGGCTAGATATCCTATCAGCCTCTGCGTTCTAAAACTCTCTAGGTAGAACACATACATTCAACAGCACAAATTAGATAATAGAAAATAGCGGAAAAGAAAAAATGTTTGAAAAATAGAAATGGGCCTATTAATAGTCCCTACATTTCAAAACATATCGTAGGCCTACTTAGCCTAAACTAATTTCAAATCTTTTTTTTCAAAACTTATAGCCTACCCGTTAATTTTTAGTCATGATTTAACCAGTCATGCTAACTGGTCACAAATAGGGCTATATTCAAGCGATAGGCTGTATAAAACTAATTTTCATTTAGGCCTAATAGAAATAATGATACCTAGAGCCTGGTTCTTACATTATTTGATATCTCTGTAATCACTTGTTTATTTCAAATGCTCAATGCTCATGCATATATTTGCAATATGGCTGACCAAATGTCATCAAATTGAATATTTTTTTCGTATTCTTTTTTTTTCATACATTTAGGCTACACTATTTAACTTAATTACTTTATACAATTAAAACAGTAACACAGGTATGCTTTTTAAAAAAAGACTGTTATCTGTGATTATATTAACTGAGAGTAGCCTAACTTATTCCCATACAAAGATATAATTTAATTATTTTCTGCTTGTAACATTCAAAGTGCAGATAGTGTTTTGAAACTAAGAAAGTATAAGAATAATTATATTGTATTGCTAGGTAAATCACAGTAAGTACGCTCTAATATACAAAGCCAACCTTAATTAACTTAGTTACCAGTCGCGGTATTTTTCAGTTCTTAAAGATATAGGTTGATACCACAACTTAATTTTCCTAAACAAATTTTTATGTTGGCTTTGGTGGTCATAGGGCATATTTGTAGTTTTGATAATTTAACCCTTAAAGCGCTAAGCTAAAATATGGGCTACCTACCGCTCATAAATAGGCCTACATAACAGCAATACTTATTATTGTCTAAAAATAAAATAATTACGTACTAAACTAAAAAATCAAGAACTTATACAAAACTAAAACTTCGGAATTAATATTAGTCAGCTATCAGTACAAACAAGGAACAGCTGAGTGAAACAGATGCGTCTATAGGCGTAAGCCGCGTTAAGAACACTTGCGATAGTAGACTCATTTGCTCTGGCGACAGAACACAGACCGATAAGGCGTGACAGACGTTGCTTATATTTTTTATTTGGTCTAAACAAACTCAAAGAACATCACTCTGCACTCTATTGGAAGCTTCATGAACTATGGAATCATCTAAGCATGTGTTTATGTATTTGCGTTTAAAGGCGCTAACCGCGCTTAGATACTAGGTCGTGCCGCGTCTAAAGGCGCTAGCCGCCCGTTAAGGGTTAAACATATATTTCTCCAGTTATCAATTTACTTGCACTATACGCTACCCTCCTATCAAACAATTGTGTTTGAGGTTTCTCCTGTGTAGCACAAGTACCTTCAAACCTCAGCCATTCTGCTCGCCTATTCCTAGTTCTACTGCGATGTAGTTATTAGATGTAGGACTTACCATCTTCAGTATTGCGTTTTCCGTCATTTAAACGACGACCGTTTCGGCTACTCAGCCGTTTTCAAGTTTATTTTCAGAAGACGGTAAGTCCTATATCTAATAATTACCATATCAATATTCGGAATAGCGACATAAAAATTGTTATAGAGAATTAAAAATAAAAGGCAACATTGAATTGAATACAGCATTGCCAATCTTTCTGTAAACTAACAATGCTTTGCTCTCATCTTCCTAGTCACGTGTACTTATACATTTTTTTTAATGGTAACTTATCGCAAATATATTAAAATTATACTAGCTGACCCGTGCGAAGCATTCGCATTCTAACTTACTTAAATCCCACTTAATTAAAGTACACACCGTATATTTAGTATCATATATTGCGTATAGTGCGTATTTAGTGCGTCATGGGCATAACGGCAGGTCTCCAGCTGGGTATTGTTATCATCAGTGTTGCCAACGCCAGGAAAATGTCCCTACAACATACTTGATCTTACATCAATGTTACTTTTGGATTCTTTATTAGGATTTTTTTTTTTTCGTATAATTGTATTTTGTATATTTTTCTGGTGTAGCAGTTAAGGAAAGCTTTAAAATGATGCCTCATTCATGTAATTTGATGATGTATTAAGGAAGTTATGGCGTACCGACAAAAAAATGGCCTTGAGAAATAATATATATGATATCCTATAAGTTTTGTTTTAAATTAATATATATAATTCTAACAGCTTTTTATACTCCTAAACGATCTTTGTTCGCTCGTGTCTCCTTCACCTAGATATGTTTTATAATACTAGTCGGTAGGCTTTAGGAATTTTACCAAGATTTACAAATATGTTTCAGGCTGATGAAGCCGGTTCAGGCAATTTTAACAACCAATGTCAACCTACACAACCTCAGTCTCACCAACAGCAACCTCCAATGCCTCAAGGACAATATTTTGCTGTCGGTCCAGGAGATTACAGACAGCAATGGATGCCTGGAGGTTGGCCGCCTCGAGGCAGGGTGATGCACGGTGGGTATTTTCCAAGAAGAGGAAATCAAAGACAATATTTTCAAAGAGCTGGTTGTAGGCCGATGCAGAATTTCAATAACTATGGACCGGTAAGACAATCTTCTGCCACATTCTATGCATAATGTTTCACCATTAGGCTACATAAGTCTAAGCTCATGCGGGCGCCAGTAAACAGGTTTTCCTTTGATTTTGTCAATGCCCTGCCGCTTAGATCTTTCACGGGAAACGAAGCTGCCTTGCTATTGTTTGATGATTAGTTTTCAGACGTTAGATATAAGTGGGAAACTGATCAGTGTAGATATTTTAAGTCTTGAAATTAACACTAGTCAGATAAAATATATTTCCTAAGAGGGTCTTGTTTACATCCCAGTGAGAAGTTGTTAAATAAACAATAGGCAGACTGAATAGGGTCATTCTACCCTTGCATTTTTCTCCACAATTGATCCAGGAGAAAATAACAACAGGACCGATATTTTAATTTTATATGATAGATCTAGTAAAAGGATTATTGGAGGAACGACATGATACATTTATTGACTTTGGTTGAATTACAACTATTATTACTATAATAGACTTGCTGAACTGGTTATATTCAATAAATTCATTACCTTTTATTTTTGTTCTGCTCGCAGTAATTTTCTTCTTGGTTGCACCATGTTTTGCCTACCGTATTGTTTAGGAGTTTTCAAACCAATATAATGTGATGTTACCTAACATTGGTTAATGAACATTTTTTTGTATATAAAAAACAATTCATTGTACATAACACATTCACACAACACTTACGTATAATATTTATTGTATATTGAAAATTATGCGAGGTTTTGTTGTACATTTGTGTGTCCGTGTACATGTCTTGCTTGATACTAATCCTGTCTTATCTGTGGTTTGGGTTATGTATCTTGGAATGGGGTCTCTATTTGAATAAAAATGGATGTTGGATGAAATATTGTCTTTTCATTTAATAGTGATGTTGGATCTGCTTTTGTTTGTACATTTTTTGATGAATAAAATATTATGTCCGTCCATGTGACTTTTATTATAAAGTACTTTACTTACTCAATTCATGACGCGTTTCGGAACTAGTTCCATCATCAGATATCCCCCTGCTGAGGTCGTCATAACATTAAAATAAATTATTAAAAGAAACATAACACATACATGCATACATTAACACAAAACACAAGAACACAAAAATGTACTTCCCCGTGTGCACACCATCGACCACGTTTGACTACTAATATTACTGTTTCCCCTTCCTGCCGTATTGCCCTTCCTTATTTAGTATTCTCGGGAAGTCGTACATTAAATTAGATTTAAAATTTAGTTGGTCATTTAAAACATGCTCCGGATTCAATGATTGTGCCCTGTATATCTCATATACTTCTAGTGTGTCCATTAGCTTGCTTTTCTTACATATGTGTAATGGACGGAAGTTATTTTCAAAGCTAGTGTAAGAATGGTCTTCATCCATAATGTGGCTTGCGAAGTTGGATTTGAAAAAGGTTCCACGGTTACTTGGAAGATGTTCTTTATATAACGTTTTTTAAATTGCCTCCCCGTTTGTCCTACATAAAAGCATTCGCACTCATCACAATCAATTTTTTATACACCCGACTTTTGATCTAACAACGGTGTTGCTTGTTTAGGTTTCAGTAAGTTTTTTATGTTATTCGAGGTGCGGAATGACATGGTAACATCTATCTTTCTCAGTGTGTTGGTCAGTATGTTTGGTAGGACTACTCCAAATTCTGTAGATCTGAATGTCTTTTTTGTATTTTGTTCTTTCATTGGTTTGTTCTTATATATATCAGGGGAAGCAGTAATATTAGTAGTCAAACGTGGTTGATGGTGTGCATACGCGGAAGTACATTTTTGTGTTCTTGTATTTTGTGTTAATGTGCGCGTGTATAAGTATGTGTTATGTTTCTTTTAATAATTTATTTTAATGTTACGACGACCTCAGCAGGGAATATCTGATGATGGAACTAGTTCCGAAACGCATCATGGATTGAGTAAGTAAAGTACTTAATAATAAAAGTCACATAGACGGGACATAATATTTTATTCATTATAATCAGTGACTTGGATACAAGACAATGAGTTTTTCATTTTTGGATTCCTGTAAAACATTCATAATTGTGTCTTTGGAACATTTGTGTAAAATTTGTAAATTCTTGTTTATATTGGTGTAATTGTGGTTGGTTTGTAGTGTTTTGCAAATTTTGAGGTGATATTTTTATGAGTGGATTTACTGATCGAGATGTGTTCTTTAACATAACCCACAACACAGAAAAGACACGACAAATAGCGTATATCTCACAAAATTAACTATTGAAAACATCGTTTTCCTCCTTTTAGTTATTAAAAGTATATTCCTTGTGCAAATTGAAGTATGTATACAAAGAATATGTACTGAGTACTATGTGCATTAACCAATTCAAATTAACCTAAATTATATTGGTTTGACAATGCCTGAACAAGTGATATATGATGTGAGCAAAACAAAAATAAAAGATACCTAACTTATTTATTGAACTACTATTACATTAGACTATTTTTATGATTTATGGTACAGATGTTGATTGTTAAATCACTTGGTTATCCTGTTTGATATATATGTGTAAGTTTTCTGTATTTGTAATTGTTACTTGTTATTGACGCTCAAACCATGTATACATGCTTATAGCTTACTAGCTGACCCGGCAATGCTTTGCTATTGCTTAATTTGAAACTTTGAAAGCCTGTAATTCGTATCCCTGAGGGCCGATGTAAATTATAATGGGCTCCTGCTCATTGCTTGATTTACCTAACCTAAAATTATATTCATTTTTTGATCCAAATCAGTTGTTGATCAAAATCAGCTGTTTTAAGCTTTTCATACGAACAGCTGTTTTTTGTGCCCCTGATAAAATCAAAAGAAATCTTTCTTCTTCTTCCTTAAGATTGACCTTCTATAAGATTAACATTGAAACTTTGAGGGCCACTGGGGCGTAGCCCTAATGTCCTAGAACTTCGGTAAATGGCCTAAAACCTTCCCAGGGTTAACCTGTGTTACTATGCAAAATTTCAAAGCAATCGGATGGACGGTTTGGTAACGCATAAAGGACAAACATACAAACAGATGGACATATATTGAATTTTATATACAGGGTGTATCAGGAAGAAACGGAAAGAATTGCAGGACGTGTTTTACTGGTGAAAATAATGAAAAAAGTTCCTATAAAAATAGGTCCGAAAACGCTTTGTTTTCCAGATATCCGCCATTTTGTTTTTTGTACAAAATAATT
>JAGFPH010000322.1:144282-163315 GCA_018207615.1 Philaenus spumarius | reverse complement strand
GGTTTGTTGTGGTATCGTATACTAGGCTATACTTTCGCAAAAAAAAAGAAAACATGCCTAAATGTTTCATAAGGTTTCAAAGACAACACAAAGTTGATTTAAGTGTAGGCCTAGTACACAAAAGCAACAAGATTATTTAGGTTACTGCCAATAAAGGAAGTAGGCCTACTATTAGGAAAGAATCCTAGGCCTATTATTATAACCTAAGAATACCTACTAAATATAGTACTTACCCACAAGATAATTTTGGCTGTTTTTCTCTCACACTGATTCCTTTGTGGTTTGTGTAAGCTTTTCCTTTTAAAATAGCTTCATTGATTATATTCCTTTTATAAGTTTCAGGATTATATTTTTTCTTGTTAGAAACATTTTCTTCTAACGACATGTTAAACTTTTACCACAATGCACAGAAAACACTAAGCTCAAAACACATTAACCTGGTCTAGAGAAAAACCGGGAAACAGCTGCAAAACAATACAGCTCTAGGCAGTGCTGCCAACAGTGTTTTGTTAGAAAGGCACAAATCCTGGACTTGGGCCCTTTTAACAAAATTCAGAATATTGAACAAGCTTTATAGCTTATTCCTTTCAGTGGATTAATGCCATTTTAACACAGTTTATGTGTCTATGTATGAAGTATCCAAAATTATAAAAAAGGGAATTTCCCCAAAAATTGGATTAATGCCCTTTTAACAAAATGCGATTCAAATGCCCTTGAGAGGATGAATAGTTGCAAATGCTGGGATTTGGGATTAAAATTGCAACACATTCAAAATCCTTTTCCAGTGATAAATGATCCACATTGATTATGTTTACAATGATTATAATTCCATTTTTTACATAGGTACACCTCCATTCTTAAATATGTTCCTTGAATGAATAACAAGATGCAATAGAAAACCCCTTTATATTGTTGTTGTTCTAAACTCATCCAGTCCTAACTGAAACACATGAGAATATGTGATTGATTGACCGATAAAACTTCTAATTCCTCAATTTTATATGAATGTTCAAATGTAAAACATGTTGAAATCAGATTGTTCAAAAAATCTAAGTGAACAACGTCAAATGTGACCATTTTTTGCAACTGTTTGGTGGAATTAGGAATTTTATGTTGTATAAATAATTAATATTGAACGCAATGTAATTTGCCATTACTCCTCCAAAGAAGTAATTCAATTTTGTTCTATCAAAATTAACAGATTTCATATCGATCCACATGAGCTATCTCTGGCCTGTTAGTTTAACCCTGGAGAGGGCGGCACTGTCTTTTAGACCGGGTCATGAAAAACGTAATCAAATTAATGAAAACATTTTTTATTTACATATTTTTGAAAATAAATACATGTATACAACATTAGCATGTTTTCATAAAAAATACTAAAAATGTATAATATGCTAAGTGCAGATCCAGAAAACGTTTAATTTTGCCTGCTTTATTAAACCGTAAGGGGGCATGCCTGGTCTTATTGTCCGGGTTTCATTAAAAATGTCTAGAAGTCTTTGGGCGGTTGAAACTAACCTTCCTCCGTAACATATATCTTTCAATGGCCTCGTTAACTACATAGTCCTATGTAAAACACTAAATATACATACAGCAATATAACAACGCGCTTAGTTGAAAAGAGTTACATGAGGAGGCGCGCCAGAACATTCAGACCAGGTCTGAAAGCTCTGAGAACCACAAGCAAACTTTGGAGGAGAGGAAATAGCACAAGCATAGGAATATGTAGTGGAAAGGTCCGTTAGCAGGAATGTGGAGGGAGGAAGCTCTACGCAGCTTATTCATATACATTTCAATTATTTAGTAAAAGACCAGCGCGTGCCCCCTCCAGGGTTAAGATGCCATACCTGGCAAATAACAATGTTAACTAAAATCTGTTTAGAACAAGCAGTTTATTCTTAGATGTTTGAACATTTTCAACCACACTAGACCCTTAATGATAAAACATGCCTGAATCTTGGTCTATGTTACCCAGGTGGAAATACTGATCACAGTATGATATAAGTTTCATCAGAATAGTATAAATAGTTATTAAGTTGAAGCAATATAATTCAAGAGATAAACTTTTCCACTTTATAACAGGGAATAGGATGTGCTTCTAACGTTTCAACATCTTGCTTTCACCAGTACGCTGGGTTCTGAGTAGAGATGGGATAAAAGCTTTTGCTACAGCAAGATGTAGCTTATTGGGATTAAAATTTGTTAATGTTTTGTCCCTTTTTAATGTAGTTTGTGAGTACGAGAGAGACAGAGACGCAGCACTCTGGTGATGACAGAGGATCCCTTTCTCTTACACTCGCACAAAGTATACCCATGATAATTAACAATTAAAAAATAAACCCTTAGAACAAACAATTTCCCAATAACTCTTTGAGCTATTGTTGAGGGATGTCTAAAGATTACCTAAGAACTTTGGCAACATCCAAAATTGCAATTTTGTACATTAAAAATGGTATTTCTTCAGACATAAAACAATTTATATCTCGAAGCCAATCAATTTTAGAGGAAAATTGAAAGAGGCCTTTTTTATTTAAAACAGTTGAAATAAACTGTCAAAAATTGTTTCTTATGAAAAAATCAAATTTTATTATTTGGTTTTTTTTTTTTTAATGTTTTGACTACCATTGAAACTTAGCAACATGCGGATATATTGTTATAAGAGACTATTTTTGCAAAAGATTGCCCCAAAAATCGAATGAGAAACAATTTTCTAGCTCAAGTGACGATAGGCTCCAGACTATATGAGGATCTTTCAAATTAGTGACGATTTTTACTTTCTCCCCCTATACCATAGTATATGGAGAAAGTATTGTATTCGTCAAAATTTTCGAGTTTGAGTTTTTGGTGGAAATATCCGTTTTGGGTCCCCCTGAACCTAAAAAAGTGGTTTTCGGAGTGATGTCTGTGTGTGTGTCTGTATGTGTGGATGTTATCAGACCTAGAGCCTAAACCAGTCGACCGATTTTGATGAAATTTGGTATGGAGGTACTAATCCACGGTATCTCCAGGCGTTTTTTTCATTTTTGTGAATTTTTTATTTTTAAGGGTAATTTTCCAATAAAAACCCATAAAATATCGGAAAAATTAACTTTTTTCAAAAACGGCTCTAACGATTTTGATTAAAATGTTATGGTTTATTAGGGACCTAAAGTACTATAAGCTGTAAAATTTTAATCAAAATCGTTCGAGCCGTTTTTGAGAAACGTTGATTTTTCCATTATTTTATGGATTTTTATGGGAAAATGACTGTTAAAAATAAAAAAATCACAATAAATTGGTAATAGTATTTTTTTATTAAGTTTCTATAATGAGGGAGAAAGTATGTGTCAGTTTCCTGATACCGTTTATTTTATATTACATTAAAAAATTATTTTATTACAATTATCGGTACCATACTTAAGTTCGCTATTAAGACCACACCTAGTAAGTAAAAATATTATATGGGTAACTAATCTACTTAAAACATAAGTCCATACAAAAAGACTATACATATTATTATATTATAGGCCTACTCTTTTATAAAGGCCAAGAAGAAGAAAGAAAATGTACAACAATGATAGGAACATAATAAAATAATAATTATTGCACTCAGCACATTATTGATGCCATAAGGAGGGAATATTACTGTAAACTATTATAATCTGTGAACATGAAATAGTGATAATATCATTATGAAAGAAATAGTGAAAAATGAAGTGAGCATGCAGTGTTTATTTTGTCCTTTCTTAGTTGTATATTACATAATAGGTAACAGTAAAATAATTCGCACTGTCGTTGTAGACATTGTTTGAAGACAATGCTAACTCTGCTCTATAATATTATATTATGTGAACATATTTTTAACTAGTTTAATAAGTAATTTATTTTTGTTGAGAAAAAATAATTAGACAGTTTCGTCACTCAGTTTTGCAAGTGTTTGAAATACATAAATAAAATTTCCTTCAATTATTTATTAATATAATATATGGTTTAAATACATATTTTTAAGTGTAATTATTTTTCTTGATTTGTTGATACAAATTTTTATGTGTAATTATTTTTTTTTATTTGTTTAATACAAATTTTGAATAACGTTATTATATTTTTAAATCTTAATGTAACCAAAGGTTCAACCAACATGGTAAATTAAGCGGGAATCTGGAAAAATTTCCCGCTTTTGATTATACTCTGCATACCGCTCTTTTCCTACCTAAGCCTTGAGTCGCAGCTTGTGTAGTGGTCGTACTACTAGTTATTTTGAGTACTGGATAAGCTATTAGACTAATTTTACTTTTCAATATCATTTAAAAGTTCTAGAAACAAAATGTTTGAAGCACGACTTGTACAAAGTTCAATCTTGAAAAAGGTATTGGAAGCAATTAAAGAATTGTTAAATGAAGCAACTTTTGATTGCTCGGATTCTGGAATCCAGTTGCAGGCTATGGACAATTCACACGTTAGTTTAGTTTCTTTAAATTTAAGAAGTGATGGTTTTGATAAGTATAGGTGTGATAGGAATCTTTCCATGGGAATCAATCTTGCCAGGTAAGTGAAATAAAATATTTTAATGAATAAACCTTTAAACTAGTCTTAAGGTTATAGCCTAGGCCTAGGCCTACCTATTCTACGTGAAAAATAATTTCAATATCAATATTGAGTTTTTATCTTACAAAGTCATTTATTTCTATGTCCAGGCTATTTAGCCTATTGGTTAAAGTTTACAACATGCCACCTCGCTATATTCAGCAGAGGTGCCAATCTATGAGCAAGAAAATGTAAGAGCCCTACCTATGTTGCTTAGTTATATTACGGTACTAATCAAATTAAATGAGCGTAAGTTGCATCTATAATCCTACCGAATAAATAGTAAAAAACTAAACCTCACATGTTAAATATATAGCCTAGCCTATATAGGATATTCAATTTGACCATTGCATTTACCAGAAAACTAGGCCTAAGTCAGTTTAGTAGTACATTTATCACAAAACTTAATGAATTATTACTGTGCTAAGTTACATGTATCAAAATACTAAATTTTAACTTTTTGGTAGACTTTAAAGGATAGACTATACTTAGGCCTGAAAAATTATTGGTATAGTTTCAAGACATGCTATAGCTAACACCAGATTACATTCAAATTTATGTGCTAAAAATGATGCAATTGTGTTCTAAAGAGGCTACTGCCACTGGCCAGGGAGGCTGAATTAATCGGAACACCTGTGTTGTGGGGAAATTTTGGCCGGAAAAATTATTATTTGGGGGAAATAGATAAGAAATGAAAGGGAACAAAAGTCGGGCTAGGTCTAATTGGTTTGTTTACGTACACATGCACAAAGTGTGTTGTCTACTTTCTAGCCTACTACAATCCGGGTAGGCTAGGGTTCATATTTATTCTTCAACGCACAAAATATCGTGCAACTGTCCATGCTGACGATACAATATTTTTTGCCAGTTGATGAATGGCACTGGTGTTCTAATACTTTCTGTAAGTTTTTATTAATTATTATTATGGTGGTACCGGTATCCAAATATTGTTATCTTCATAGAGAAGTTATATTATTCAAGTGATAACTATATCACACTAAACAAAAATACTTAATACATAATTACTGATGTTTTTCATTTCTTCAACTAACTTACTTAGGTACCGAAATTCGAAATCTCTTTGTCACTAAAATGCGTACAATGTAAAGACTCATTTATTTACTTTCATTGCGTAGATGGGCAAATATAGGCTAGGCAAAGTTTTTTAGGCTAATATCAAGTTTTTTTTTTAATCACCTTATTTACAAAGATTGAAGAGCACTCTGGCGACAAATTCACATTGATTGAATGAAACATCGGTGTCACAAATAGAAGGAACAAAACAATTTAATAAAAAGTTATGTTTAATGTACTACCCTAATGCACATTTCAATGACATAATCATCATCCTCAGAGGGCTTTAACACTACTCAAGTATCTGCAAAGATATCAGCAGAGAGGCGTATTGTAAAGTTACACCCATGTATGTATGTCATTAGCATATTTAGTTTTTGTCAGTGTCTGACGTTTATTTATATACAGAGTGTCAAACAGTGAAACATGTACGTACAGGTTTGTACTATTATTACTCCCTCGTATTAAAAAAGACATAACAACTCGAGTATGATATTAACTGGGAGATGTAGGCTATACTGAAATTTATTCCATTTGAGTATTTCATTTTGTACGGTAACCTAAAATCCGACTACTGTACTACTAGGCATTATCAGTTACTTTTTAGGTGACTAGAAGAACCTATTTTCATACTTTATAAACTCTAAACACTCAAATTACAACTGTCAATAAAGAAACTACAGAACAAACCTTGAAACTTGGTTAATTATGGTAACACTTTCCTAGCAAAACACCTAGATCTTTCATCGACAAAATTCTACGAAAACACTAGAGAAAAAAACTTAACTAATGCTGGTTAAATAAAGTTTAACAATTGATAATTGTTAACATTCCATAATTTCTTGAGGTAATATTAGCTTTATACTGAGACATGGGCCGAACATTTAGGTAGTAGTTCAGTATTTTACGGGAGACCTCAGAAACATCTACAGTAGAGTCCTGTTATTTAAGTTGTGATAATCCGAGGTTCCGAGTAATTCGAGCCACAAATAGCGCCTTCAATATGCAATAATACCACAGGAACAAACCACTGCCAAATTCCCCACTCCTCTTTAACAAGGTCACTCGACACCACTCCGTGCGTGTCTAAAAATAAATCAGTCCCACTACTGTATTGTATGTGAGCGTGTGTTTTCCAGGCTGTGGTTTATTGTGAAACATTTCATTTAATTAGTGGAAGTGTGTTATGTAGGCCCTACTTCCTTACTTTAAAAAACTAGTACGAGTTCTAAAGTAAAAGAAAGTTTCTTCCTTTAAAAATAAAGCTGGAAGCGCTTAATAGACTAACATTTGTATCTCAGTGTTCTATACAAAATATAGTACAACCTTGTTAAGTCGGACCAGCCGGGACCGTGGCCGATCTGACATAACGAAAATCCGTGTTAGCCGGAGAAAGAGCATAAAACATCAAACAATGAATACACTGTATACAGTACAACCTCGTTAAGTCGGACCAACCGGGACTGTGGCCGATCCGACATAACAAAAATTCATGTTAGCCAGAAAAAGAGCATAAAACATCAAACAATGAAAATACACTGTATACTTACAATATTTTCCTTTATTACGGAGAATGACACTTTAAAAATATTTAGCTACTCGTTAAAATAAATGCATATTTTTATTTATTGCAAACTGGTCCAGGTTACCTGGAGATCCGACTTATAGGGGTCGACTTAACGAGGTTGTACTGTATATTTAATAAAACTTTGATTTTTACAGTATTACGAAGACTAGAAATGGTAGTTTTATTTTAACCTCTGCATATTCCGTGTAATTCGAGTTTCTCACAATCCGAGGTACTCTCGGTCACATTCAGCTCGAAATATCGGGACTATACTGTAGTTTTGGAAAGTACTTGATAGGTCGAGATAATGGCTTAGCTGAAATTCAGTTTTGGTCGGAATAACGTCCATGATGTCCCCATATTAAATATTTTTTTAAAGACCTAATGATGAAGATCCATTTATGAAATATTTATATGTAGGCCTGTTGTGTTCAGTTTTTTCTAGACGTTTTGATTGCTATATATCTGTTAAAGCCGTTGTAGTATTCAGCGCAATTTCATTGTAAACCAAATAATTGTTGCTTACATATATTGGCCTATACTTAAATAGTTTAATTCCAACTTGGTTATGTATCTATTTCAATACCACCAAGTTTTATAGATTACTATATTTGTTTTACAAATTTAAATTGAGACAAGTATTGTTTAAAACAGACTGTATGGTCACTGTACCTACACTTTGTTATTTAGAAGCTTAATAAGATAGCTTTTATCCAATTAATAAACTAGACTAATTATACATTTTTAACTTTCAGTATGTCCAAAATTATGAAATGCGCTGCTAACGATGATGTACTCACGATGAAAGCTCAGGACAATGCAGACACGGTAATGTTTATGTTTGAATCGCAGAATCAAGAAAAGGTTTCTGATTATGAAATGAAGTTAATGAATTTAGATCAAGAACATCTAGGAATTCCTGTAAGTATCTTTTTGAACTAATGTTTTTGGTAATCGTGTATTAAGTTTAATGCATTTTTTTGTAGTAACTATAAATTATCATATGACAAGAGTGCAATATAATTGTGTTTAGTACTATAAATTTACTTTTTTTTTGTGTACTTACAGCTCTCAGTCCTTTATTTTTATTTTTTATTTCCTGCTGACGTACGTTTCGCCTTTTCTAACCTACACTTCACTAGTACTTTATATTTGTTGATGCTTGTCAAGTTTTTAAAATAAGACACTTACATTAAATAAACATTCACAAACAACATGTAACACACAACACAACACTCAATAGGGACATTTAAATTTTATTCACAATTACGCGAGCCGAAAGTATGCGTGGTCGCGATTGTTTTTTGCAAGCTACTCACGCTATATGTTTAATTATAATATGTAATTCATCGTGGAAGTCTTGTTGGTTATTGAACTTTTCCAGATAATTTATCATACCGCTTATTGAACAGTTCTTAGTTGATACAGAAGGCCATAAAGTTTACGAATATTTAGTTTTTACCGCATTTTTCCGACTTTGAATAGATATTTTAGTCAGACAATTTGTCATAGTTAGCCCACTCTTTTTCCAGTTTTTCAGACTGGAACTGTAAATTTGTCTATACTGTAATAGCCTGCTTACCAAATAATATGTGTATTATATGTTAGATTAAGTTAGGCCTCATTTTCAGCGTTTTTGGAAACATATTTTGTGTTTTCCTGATCTAGGCTAAATGGCTAAAGTTTTTAATTAGCCTCCTGACCATATTATAGTTTCTAGAAGACATTTTTTTCCTTCTTACTAAATAATTTGTGTAATATATTTTTGTATATTTAGAACAAAATTAGGCTTAATTTAATGTCTTTGTAAATATTTTTTGTGTTTTTATCAACATGGCTAAAATTTAGACTACGCCTCCGTAAAATATTTTAGTTTCTAGAAGAGAAATGTTTTCCTACTTCCTAATTAATATGTATATTACATTTTTGAATAATAATAACAAGATGAGGCCTATTTGTGATGCCTTTTTGCAAACATATTTGTGTTTTTATTAGGGATGGGTCGATTCTCGATACCGATTCTCGATACCACCGATACTTTAGCTTTGGTATCGGTATCGAGAATCGATAGCCGAAACTCGATACCGATTACCGATACCAAGAGATACTCAGTTGTCAGAACTGCCCGTTCTCGCATAGACTCCGTGAATGTAATCTCCGGTATTTGCAATCGCATTCTCTGTATTTTAACTCAATTCAGCATTTAACAATAAATATCAGTAGGGAAAATGTAAAAAATTATTAATTTTATGTAAGTAGACATTTTCCCCAATAAAATGTTTTAGACAATAATTGTTTCCATTCTTAAGTAAACGCTTCTTGATTTATTTTTATTCATGCGTAGGCTGTTATTTGTACACAAGAAGTCTAGAGTAGGCTCAAGGTCAAACACTTATGGATTCGTTTGTTATTGTGTCTATAGAATTAGGGAAGAAAAATAACACATTTTATAGATCGGTAACAAATTAAACTTTAAAGTAATAATTTTATTTGTTTGAAGTCGGGTAAAACTTGTTGGGGCTTACGTTACCCGTGATTTATGATTTTTATGGGAGTCCCGGAATTTATTTGTTTTACTTTTTATTTAGAGATGGATCGGTTCCATTTTTTTTCGGTTCCCGGTTCTAGAGTCAAATCGGTTCTATTTATTATTCAAGGAATTTAACAAGAATTTAAGAGTAAAGTATAAGATTTAATTTGAATACCGTACTGAAATGATTAAGTATGTTATGTACAGATAATTAAATACAAGTATTCAGCTAAGTTAAATTACAGACAAAAGTCCATCACTTTCAACGTCTATTATAAGGTTGAGTTTCCACATATCCTCAACTAACTAAACTTAATCAAATTAATATGTTAATTCAGTATAGTGTCGATTATCCGAAAGCGGAAATGTACTGTAAATAAATAAGTACATTACAGTAACTTACTGCATGTAATTCCGAATTTAAAGGTTTTTACTCGCATAATCAGCCGAGTTGTAGATTTCAGGGAGTTTGTGCGCTCAACGGAACAGCGGCCGCTGTTGAATCAGCCGAGCCCGCCCTTCGTAAGTGAGTAAGCCTACACAATTTAATTACCCGAACAAATCGACGCTCTACTATTAACTAATGCGGTAACTAAAACAAAAATATTTAAATTTAATAAAAAAAATGAGTAAAACACTGCACTAAAACTGAATACTGTAAGTATTTACACACAGCGTTATTAACTTGATATTACAGTACTTTGTTCTAACAAATTGTTCAGACTTCGGCGGGACTAAACTGACGCCGTCGAATCAAATTTTCGATGATTGAAGTTCCGATTATTTCTGAACTTATCCGAATTGAACGTTCAGAAACAAAACATATGATATTCCGAGCAACGCAATCCTAGTCAGTCGTAAACAAATATTATTCCGAATAATTAAAAACTTGTTTTATTTTAAATTGCAACGCATTCTGCTATTTCGTTACTGAAACTCTCACGTGTTTTTCATTGGACTAGGTTAATTGTATTTTCTTATGCGGATATTCCATTGTTTTCGGGAGTAGGTTTTTTCGCGGACATACGCTGTAGTATATTAAATTGCGTTTGAATGCCGCGATTTATAAAATTAGCGCTAATATTATTCGGACGTCGTATTCTTTTGCGGACATTCGTCATTTTATTTTTAATAACATTTCACCAATGGTAGTTCATAAAATTGGTACTAATCATATTCGGGCATCGATTTTTTGCGGGCATTTACTGTGGTACTTAATAAATTATTTTTAAAGCCGGCGTTTTTTAAAATTAGCGCTAATAATATTCGGACGTTGTATTCTTTGCGGACATTCGTCATTTTATTTATTTATTTTTCACTGGTTTTTTTTTTTTTTTTTGGTATCGGTATCGGGAATCGAGAATCGATTTTTCAAAGTATCGGTATCGAGAATCGAAAAATCTGGTATCGACACATCCCTAGTTTTTATGAAATGTACTCATGGAAAAACAAATTCTAGTTTATAGAAGATAATATGTATCAGATACCCACAAATTTACACTTGGAGTGATTTTTTGTTGGACATATTATCCTTTATAATATAATATAGTTTAGAAACACTCATTTTGAATATCGACATTTTTATAAATGTTTTAACTAGAAGGTAATTTTTTGCTAATTTCCCAAAAATTACTATTTTGTTTCCCATAAACGTATTTCAATAATATGTATAACTTTTTATTGTTTCTTGTAGAAAATTATTTTGTCTACGGATTTATTATGCATTTATTAAACATTTTTCCAAAGAGCCAACTTTTGACATTTCCAGTTACCCAAATAGTTTTTTTTCTATTTGTGATGCAATTAATTTTTGTGTGGTAATTGTTCTAAAAATCTCTGTACTTTTCTGAACACAAAAATGTATAATAGTATATACTTTACTAAAATTGATTATATTATAGAGCAGCTGTTTAAATGACAATGTGTTTGAGTAGTAAAATAGTGCCTGCCAGTATAGAAATTTCTAACTGCCAGATGGGAGGGTCAAACTCGGTCTGAAACCATGTGAATAAAAATGCATATGATTTGATAAATATATCAATCATTACTTAGTCAAAGTAACAAAAACCAAATTATGGCATTTTGTTTGGTAGTGTGGTGTTAATAATTATCCAATATAGGTAGTATAGAACCTAAAACTTGAAATTACCAAGTTATCTATTTTGAAGAACTGTATATTTGTGCTAAAATCATATTGAACAACCGAAATTTTAAGCACACCATAAAATAACATACCAAACAGCACATCATACTTCCTATACTTGATAATTTGTGGTTCTTTAATACTCATCATACTTGTTTGGGCGTAATTAGTGTCAATATGGGACAGTAACATAAAATTAAAGAATAAAGTTCAACACCCAAAACAAACGCACATCACTCTGACTCTGGGAGGCTGCAGGAACACTGATCACTCAAACTCACTGTCGTCTGTGTGCAACTTGGCTACTGGCACTGCTTTACACAACTAGGCCTAGTCTAGCTGTAACTACTATCGCATAATATGACATATAATGACTTGATCCAAAATATTACTTTAAGTTATGAAAAAGTGTTTAGTTTTGGTATCCAATAAAAATACGGGACATTTAGGCGCCCCGAGAAACTTTTTTCTCTCGGGACACTGGGTGCGATCGTAAAAAACGGGACGTTTGGTCATCCTAGGCATGTGGGATTTGATAAGATGCACTTTTAATTCTATTCTATCAAGAGAAAAAGAAACTCTATTTCCGGACCGTCATATTTCACTTTGTGTTACATTAGTATCCCTTATAAAACTATTGATTGACATATCGTAGGGTTATTTCACAGGTTGTCAGACTAATAAAGGCATACATTTGCCGACATAGATATCTTTTGCAGACGTTTTCATTCCTAATATTTCTTCCACTTACTTTACTCTTACTCTTGTGCCATAGCAAGCCACAAACGTTTGTTTATTCTTAGATTTTAAATGAAGGTAAGGTAAATTTACCTTGTGAAAATGTGATACAACTAAGCTAAACTTAACTGTTAAATCTTAATAAACTTTTTCTATTAATGATGGAATATTAATTAAGTTTTGTATTGGGACGTAACTAAATAAGGGTATACAGGTATTTAATTAAGTTTAGACTTTCTATACCCTATCCTGTGCAAATCCTACTTTATTTCCTTTTGAATAGATTAAAGAGCAGAAAAATTTAAACTGAAGGTTTAAAGAAGAAAATCAGCTAAAAAGAATAACTTTTCAAATTAAGGTGAAAGTGGAAAGTAAAATTTTACAGATTTTTCAGTTTCAAGAAAGTATTTCTTTATTGATTTTTTGAATATAATGTGAATTATCGCTAATGTGTATTATTCTATAAGTGTCTATAATATTATTTGAACAAAGATTTGAATAAAAATTACTTCAATCTTATGTAATGGTTTTTAGAGACAACAATAAACACCAAAATTGTATTTTTTTAAATAAGTAAAACATTTAAATCTTTTATAACTGATATTTTATTTCATATTAACTTTGTAGTAATATTCTAATTATTATTTACCACACAAGTTTCAAATATGTCTGATCTTGTGATATGTATGGGTTGATAATGGAATTATAGTTTAGAGTTTGGCTTATCAACATTAAATATTTATCATCCATGCTTGAGCTTAGTCTATTCTCATTTCATTGGAGTAATTATTTGTTACTCCAGTTGTACAGTAGTGCCTATCTACATTATGAATCATGTGTCGGTTTTTTTTTGACGTTATTTTGATAATAGGCTTTTTTTAAGGTGTTAATTATTATATTATCCAACATTTTCACTGTTTTTGATATTCCGACAGCCCGTTTGTGTCGGTTAAACTCCCAACTGTACTTATTTTAAAATAATTTTAAATGTTTTTTTTTTTCAGGAAACCGATTATTCTTGTATTATCAAAATGCCTTCGGGTGAGTTTGCACGGATTTGTCGAGATTTAAGCCAGTTTGGAGAATCAGTTGTTATCGCTTGTACAAAGGAAGGAGTTAAATTTTCTACTGCTGGAGATATTGGAGCTGGTAAATTTCAAATTTAACTTAGGATTTTTGCTTTATTTTCTACAAGAAGATGTTAAATTGTACATGATTGGGGGAGGGGCAATAAAACAAAGCACCAGCAGATTATTGACTTATTCATCTAGCATGGCTTTATACATTTCATAGTGGTATTTTAATTGTTTAGACAATCGAGAGAATTAGCCCTAAATTAAACAAAACTATTGTCAACCTTATTAACAAATTTCCATATGACAGATGAGTTTAGTGAGATCTAAGGTCAGGAGGAGGCAATGGGTTTTGGGGAATGTTTAAAAATTATATATATGTGCGTGATCGCACTCAAACGGCCGCATTTTACATCCGATTTGGTACATATATAAATCGCTCGGACGATTTCATAAGCCAAAAATTCTAACAACCGGAAGCATGATTTTTTAACAGAAGTAATAGTTTTTTGAGATTTTCATACTAGAATATAATTGGTTTATGGTTTTATCTTTAAAAAATATGGTTCTCCAAAACGTGAAATACCATAAAGTTCCCGGTTGAAATCCGAGTGGGGATTTTACTGTGTCTCAACTCATGTCAGCGGTGCAACTGAGTAATTTACTTTTTCCCTGAATCGTTTGTTAAAATAGTCCAATTTATTGACATTAGGCCTAATTTCCCAATCACATATATTTCTGCTCTTTGTTACTTAGTTAAGTATAAATTTATCTTGAATTATTTTTATGACTAAATTTATATTAATCAACATTACTTAGGCTATATCTCATAAAAATATGTAGTCACTTCATGTTTGTTTACCTTAAAGGAACTGAAAAGCCTTGTAATTAGTTATAAGTGCAGTTTTTTGTTTATTGTATTTGTTAATGTATACTTTTTACAGAAACAGTCCTCTAGAATATTTCAGTTGGCTACTTGATCAATCCTGGCTCCTCTCTCTGTTGTAAATAAATAAACATAGTTTTAGATGGAACAAAGTATTTGTTGCATGATGAAGCCAGCAAATATGGAAAATTGCACGCTCATAGTGAACCGTTTTAAAATTAAAATGAATATCTAAACGTCTAAAATTTTCATATAGAGAGAAGTGAAAATTACCCTCACTCTCTCTCTCTCTCTCTCTCTATGAAAGATTATTGTCACTATTTTTAAAAACCTGAACATAACTTGTTTACTTTGACGATTTTATGTAATATAAATGGGTTGTTACTTTTCCAGCAAATGTTAAGTTGGCTCAGACAGCTAATGTAGATAAAGAAGAGGAAGCCGTTGTTATTGAAATGCAAGAACCTGTAACATTGACATTCGCGTGTCGATACCTCAATTCATTTACCAAAGCTACGCCACTGTCAGGACAGGTAAGGATCAAATCACTATTACCTGCATCATTCAGAACAGTTGTAAAAATTAAAATATATTTGTAAATGTAATTGGATGTTGAAGTTAGTACTGCGCCGTACTCACGAGTGTGGACCTAGAAAGAATGCAGCCCGCATTGGTTTTGCCCTGTCACTTATTTTAAATGCATTTCTGAAAACATCAGTCTGCATCTCTTCTCTTGAAAACACGGAAGTTCTCTTTATTGAAAATTAGTAAGTTTGTTTAGCAATGGTATTGAAGGATGTTACCGAGGTGATCCAGTAGGATTTGAAAGTCGGCATTTCTGAGAAATCGGAGGGTTGATAGTTCCGCAAAACATACTAGTGACATGGCTAGCACAGCCGTGGCCAACGGCACCAGTCTTGGCGTCTGTAAATCTCAGGTCCACACTCGTGAGTACTCCAGTACAATCTACTGTATTGATCATGACAGCGTAACAAAAAACTGTTAATATTTTTAAGATATTATTTTGCACTCTATTTATTTGACACTTGGCTGCTCCACCAGATCCAATTAAAATATTACTGTTTGCAGAATTATTTTTGTAAATCCGCTAAAAAATTCCTATAAATAGTAAACATAAGTTATTATATATCATTTTGTTCGGAATAAAACAGAGAATAAGGAAATAATTTTTGAAAGATTAAATAAAAAATGTTTCATTGAGTAGACCTATTTTGAATATAATCGGTCAAAAAAATCAATCGATTATTTTGTTTTGTAATTAAATTAAAAATAATAATAGAGTTTAGAGCTTTTAAAATAAGTTATTACACTAAATGTGGCCATAATAAATAATTTAAAAAATATTCTTGAGGTTTAACAACATTTTTTTATTGAGTAGGCCTATTTTGAATATATTAGGTCAAAAAAATATGTTTTTTTTTTATGAATTTAAAAGTAGTAATAAAAATGATTAGAGCTTTAAAAATAGTTTTTACAGTAAATATGTCTGTTTAAGTATGTCAATTGTATTTATATTTGTTCAAAAATTTATTTTAACAATAACATTTTTGCGAAATAATGGTACATAACCACGTTAACGTATAGTTTAAACAGTTGCCATTTCTCAACACAAAATAAAGCAAAAACAAGATACCGGTATTTACATTAAAAAAATTTACACAAAACTGCAAAATAATAACGTACAGTAAAAATAAATCCCACTTGAAAAAGCGTAAACAAAAGTTACAAGACACAAGATAAAAGACGATGCTATTTGTATTTCTTGATCATGACTGGCAAACAGCTGCTCAACTTCAGACAGATATATAAAATATATTCAACAGCCAATATAATCTGTCACTGGTTTCTAAACGGTTTTAACAACATTGAAGTCTCCTTAGACCGAAAACCACAGATTCTACACTTGTTTAGAACATAGAAATCATATTAAAACGTTTGTCGGAATGAGTCCGACAGTGGAGCGCAATGGCAAATTAGCGATGTCGGACTGACTTCGCCTATGGAGCGCAAAAGGTTAACTTTTACATTTTTTTTTCGTTTGCTACTTTTAAATCCATAATAAACATGTATTATTTTGAATTTACTGTCTATTATATTTTATACTTAATTTCACTTAACAGCCTCAATTAGTCCGGACTAATCAAGTTTTACGGTATTACTCAAGTGTCTGCAGGTTTTAAAGACTAAAATAAATGTTTTGAGATTTGCTTCCTTTGTACATTCAATCTTTTCAAAGTTTATACATGTCACTTCAAATGTTATAAGGTGAGTCTCATAATATTTTGTTGATCACTTACATATCCAACCAAATACAATCTATAGTATACTAAATTGTCTAATATTGTTTTGTGTTTAGGTACAACTATCCATGTCGGCTGATGTACCCCTCGTCGTTGAATACAGGATTGGAGAAATTGGGCACATAAGATATTATTTGGCTCCTAAAATCGAAGACGAAGAAACTAATTAAATTTAATTTATTTTATACTCTCATTTAACATGTTTGTACTTTTTAAATGTACATATTTACAAAAAAAAAAAAAAAAAACGGCTGAAAAGAGCCTAACTCTGAAACTAGTACAGATTTAACACAGATTCATAAGATAATGCAATAGTAATAATAATTAGTTGTGATTCTGTTAATAGAACTACATTATGAAGTGCCTTGTTAGCTACTTTCATTTCCAAAGTAAATGTATTTATAATGTATTTTGTATGTTTTAGTTCACTGTACAATTTAGAAAAGCATTGGTTATATCAATCTTTTTTGTATTTTTACGATTATTTCCTATTAAAGTATTTTTTTACATTTATGTGTTGTCCGTTTGTTTTATTATGTGTACATTTCATTTATTACAGAGGTATTATTCATGAACTCTAGAAAAACCAATGTCTCTTCTGTCGTTTATAATTCAACAACCACTGATCGGATTTCTTGTAATTTTTTCTACACGTGTATAAATATGAAGAGGTTTTACCAATAAAATTATTTCTGGACTCCAAACAAATCTGGAACACAATTTCGGGTGTCATTAAAAACTTTATATGTATGTGCGTTCGCACAGAACACAATTTTAGAAATTCGCTCGACTTACGTCAGCGGATCAGCCGAGTGTTTGAATTATTTTATTTCTGTTATTGTTCAGAATCTGCTGTTAAAGCTATTAACGTTATTTTTGCTATATTAATTTCAACAGTGTTTAGGGCCTAGCATTTTATGGTGTTTTATAGAAAGAAATGTTTTGTAAAGTCTATTTGTAGAGTTCTACTTGACCAATTTTAGTAAATTTTGTTGTTGGAATTAGTTACATTAAAAAATAGTTGTCAAAAAACCGACTCGTCAAACTATGCTAGGAAACCTGACTTATGTAACCTAATATTTAAGCCTTTTAGGACCAAACATTTTCTGGGAGAGGGGGGGGGGGGGGGGTAACCTGATTTTGGGCGAGGGGTTTTTCAAAACTGCGCACAGTAAACACCATAGACGTATTTGGCTAAAAAGTCACACAATGTTTATTTGTAAATATTTTTTTTTTAATGTTTAATTGAAGATAAATAAATGGACTTTTTAATAAATGAACATATAAACTGAAATAATTTGTATTTCAAAACGCCAAAATTGGGGAAAAAATAAAAATTGTGTACTCAAATTTTCCTATTTTCAAAACAAACAAAAAACATACTCACACTGATTTAAACAAAAACTCGAACCACAAAACAAGGAACAAAAACAATAACTAAACAACTAATTGTAAGTTATGTTTCATACGTTACCCTTATGTACATTTCGATGACATGGTCATCATCCTCAGAGGGTTTTAACACTACTATTTTGTCGCCACAGTGCTCTTTTATTTGTTTAATAAAAAATATACTGTGGAAAGCTTGGTTTTTGTCATTTTTATTATGTTTTCTATTAATTCTAAAAATTTCATAAAGAAAAAAAATTCTTAGGCCTAGACAGCTGATTGACACAGATGCACAGAACATTAACACAGTTTGTTTTAATTTAATATTAACATTAATTTATTCACATTATGTTTTCATTATTATTATATTTATTAAAACTGACGTTATTTCATTACTTTTACTTAGGCTATTCAATTGCTGAGAAATTACATTTTTTGCAAATGACGAAATATCTTCAAATAGTCTTTTACGCATTGAAATAATTTGACAATATTTCGTCAGATGGTCTTTTCCGCATGTTTTTAAATTGATGAAATATCAGATGGTCCCAAAAGAGTTAAGGCAAATTGGTAACTTTTTTTTAAATAATACTCTCCACCCCTGCTCACTTCCCAACCCTGTGAATACCAAGCTGCTGTTCTGAATACCAACCCCCGCAACTCAGGGTGAAGCTAATGCAAACAGATTATTATATACTCTTGGATCTAAGTAGGGTGGTGGGGTAGCTGTGACTTATACTTGATGC
>JAGFPH010000322.1:99365-120901 GCA_018207615.1 Philaenus spumarius | reverse complement strand
TTTAAATAGATAGAAATACATTTTCTGTAAATTTGGTTTTGTAATTCTACAAATTTTTCAAACCATTTTTGTATTACGCATGGATATAAAGATCTGTTACGTGAACTGAACGTTATCAGTTAAATCGTATAAGTTAAAACATTGCATGTGGATGACAATATTTATGTTTTACCTAATCTGATTGGTCATGGCTTTGCGTAGGCAAACTTTATTCTTAACTGTTTTTTTTCATATCGTGAAGTATTAAATTTATCAATAATAGAACTATATTGTATACAAATCTCATTTTTGCAACCTGCAATTCATTAGAGAATACTGTTACAGTCCTTTGAACCTATTGTAAAATAAATATTATTAAGAAATGACGTCATGTATGACTTCTAGGTTGAGCCGATTGGTTATACAACTTGGGAAATGACTTAGGAGAACTATGGCCAACACAGTTTTGCCTCGAACATGGTTTACACTGACACCATCAGTTAAACTTGGTAGTGAATTTCCTTAGGAAAGGTGAGCTATTGCAGTGACCTAAGGCCGGGAGTAGTAAATGAGCACAGAACATGGTGCCCAGGACACGTTTTCGGATGTCATTAAAAACTTAATACGTATATGGGTTCGCACTCTAATGACCACATTTTACGTCCAATTTGGTTCAAACATTGGTTTTCTAATTCGATCGGACGAGTTTATAGATTTAATTATATATTATTATATTATATATTAATAAATTATTTAATTATATTACCACTAATTATATATTAATACATTATTTAATTATATTATTATTATGTTATTAAGGCCATTTTATTATAATTAAATTTAATTCTTATTTTTAACGTAAATTTACTTCCATTGATAACTAAACAAAAAAATCCAACGACCGGAAGCAACAATTTTTTGAAGATTTTTCGTACTACAATGAAACTATTTTATCTAAAAAAAATGAACATAAAAGATTATTCTGGTCATTTTTTTTTATACGACCTTGTAGCCCATCTGTTCCCCCAAAATCGATCAAAACGAAAAATACCATAAAAGCACCCGGTATTATTTACCTGCGAGCAAAGCGAAGCGATCCATACTCTAAGGCCGCAAGGTCGAGGTGCAAACTGCGAACGGAACGAAGTGAGCCGGAACTGTAGGCTTAGGTGGAAAAAACAGCTATTCAGTGGCTATCGAGTGGCCATCCACTGCCACCAGTCACTAGCGAGTACACAGTAAATTGAATTATCCGAACAAATTGATTATCCGAACCCCCTCGGTCCCAATTAGTTCGGACAATCGACGCTCTACTTTACAGTGTATTGATACAGTGGTTTTATTATTTATTAATATAGGCCTAAATAGTTTTACAAATGGAAAGTACAAACAAATCTTCTATATAAATCTTTACAATTTAAACACAAATATTATTGTTTTATATTTATACCGTGATAAATTTACAAGATAATCAACTAATAGTTCTGTTTGGAACATGTTGCAGAGAGTGTCAGGCTGCACTTGGCAAAAGCAGGGCTTTGTGAACTACTTATTCAGTTACTGGAAAAACATAGACCTTTAGTCGATGACGATGAAACAAGAAATTTGTTAAAGATGGCCTGCGACCTTATTATTATCATTCTTAACGGAGGTTTGTATATACGTTTACATAAATAGAATAATTTGATAAATATTTATAAAAATGAGTAGGCAGTAGTGTTCCGTGAGGGACACCTGATTGTTATCTGGCTGTCTCGCACGCAAATGTGAATGATACCATACTCATTCGACACACTTGCAAGGTTACGGTATAAAATTGATCAGAGGGTTACTTTTCTTTACCACTTATTTTGTGTGCAACTGCATATTTCCTTGCATATTTTTAAAGAGCATTGGGGGTAAATGGACTGGGCCCAGACTTGCTGCTTTCTGTGCTATCTTGTCTGCTATTTCATTTCCAGTCATCCCAAAGTGAGCATTTGGTTTTATATGGTTTTAAGACGTGTCGGCAGCACCCTCCCACAATTCTTTAATACGGAAGAATTACCTTTACCTGTCTGTGTCAAATCTTTGCATCTGTGAGTATACAAATTTCTTCTTCTTCTTTCATCCGTGAGTGTGAACTATTCTTGAAGAATAGGCGAAGCAGATCATTGGTGCTGTTTTAATGCCAAGGACCATAATATGTCGCAATTGGGTATTAATTGTCTCATTGACAGTTTCATTTTGTTGAAAATGTGGAAGTCAACTTTGCAGGCAAAACAAATTTAAATTTCACCTCCATCATTTTCCACGGCGGTCTAAGTGGAAAAAATCTATACACTTTTAAAATATAACAATGAATAAAGTTCTGCTACATCTGCATCACCAAATCATAACAGAGCACCTATTGTAAAGAACTGAATGTGTTTCTTATTTATTTTATGGTTGGATAGGGAGAAACACTCTTAAGTGACTGTAGAACATATTTACCAATTACTGTATTAAGCTACTTAGCACGTTGTACTTTGAGAAATAAGAAATCTTCTACTTATAAATATCCAGATCTATTATAGTAAGAATAATAAATATCATACAAAACTGCAGTATTAATATATTAGTTTGTTTTATTGTTATTTATAGATGAAAGTATGAACCTTCTTTATGCTAACGGCAAGGGGAAAGTGTTTCAAGGGATGGTGTCATGGCTAACTTCCAGTGATGATGACTTACAAATTACAGGAGTTTTGGCTATGGGTAATTTTGCTTGTACTGGTAAGTTAAAGCACCCCTTATTATATTAATTATAAGTGATTTTTTACTCACGTCAATGATCCTTTCTGTTATTCACTATCTAAAAAACAATTCCAATTTCGGACTTATCAGTCCATCATCAGGTTATATATAAAAACACTACGAACACAAAATAACATACAAACAACACATATTCACTCCGTTTGGAGATCGTAAAAATTCAATGCGCACTGTTGTATCGCGAACTTGACGTGCACGTCGTTTGGTAAATTAGCACTGACTGACACTGGGGTAAACAGTACCGTAGGTACTCCCTCCCCGTCTCGTGATTATCGTATCAAATAATAAGTTTGATTTGAATGATTGTTGGTCATTCAATATATTGTTAGGGTCGGACTTTGAAGCTCTGTAAATTTCAAATTCTTCCAATGCGTCTAGAGTGTGTCCTTTTCTACATTTGTGTAGTATACTCAGGTTGGTGTTGATGTCAGTGTAGGAATGGAGATTATTAATAAGATGTTCTGCGTAGGTGGATTTTATATTCCTCAGGTTACTGGGTGGTAGGTGTTTCTTGAACCTTATGTTAAAAAAACGTCCGGTTTGACCTATTTAGAAACTAGGGCAATCATTACAAGTCAATTTGTAGACGCCAGTTGCGTTATGTTTCTCCACATTAGTTTCGGTTTTTGTTTTAAATAACGATTCTAATTTGTTGGTTGTACGGTAAGTAACTATTGTATTGTTCTTGGCCATTATATTTCTCAGGGTGTGATTGAATATGTTGCCGTACTCACACGATGCGTATTTTACCTTCTTTTTTACTACTATATTTGGCTCTGTAAGTGCTTTGTGTGTCTTTCTATTGTGTTTCGCTATTAATTGGTCTACAATGGTAGTCCTGTATCCGTTGGCCTGGGCGATGTGCTTAATTAGGTTTCTCTCTTTCTCATAGTTTTCGGAAGACATGGGGATGGATAAGAACCTATGTACATAACAGATGTAGGCGGCAAGTTTTTGTTCATGTGGGTGGTGGGATGTATTACGTATAGTTTTATCAGTAATTGTTGATTTTCTATAGATGTTCAAAGTTATTTCATTGTTAATCCGACATATGCTTAGGTCCAAGTAATTCAAGTTATTGTTGTTTTCGATTTGCAAGGTGAAGGTTAGGTTCGGGTGTAAATTGTTATTGAATTTGGTTAACAGGCATAATTGTCTCTCGCTACCATTGAACAAAATAACGGTGTCATCCACGTATCTGTTATAGAAAATTATATTGTTCTTGTAAGGATTGTAATTATTCTCTATATTATGGTTTAAATATATCTCAGATAAGATGCTAGATAAGGGTGAGTCCATGGCTAGACCGTTATTCTGTGTGAAGTATTGAAGGTGAAATAATTTTGATTTAGGACTATTCTAAGGAGGCTTATAAGTTCGTTTATTGCTGATTTTTGTAGGTTGGAATTTTTGGTGAGGTTGGTGTATATTATATCAATTGTTTGTTGGACAGGGATATTGGTATAAAGCTTTACTATGTCAAATGAGGCTAATTTGTGGGAATTTTCCCTTATTGTCTGAGCTTAAGTCTAAATTACAATTTGATCACAAATGTATTTAAATTAGCATTACTCGTGTGAGAGTAGCTTTCTGGACTTGCACAATTTCTAATCAAGATGAAATGTTAAGGGCAACATTATTAGTGTAAATTAGGAAGTGCATGGTAGTGAATATCCTTTTAGATGATTTTATTTATTTAAGAAATTTAAAATTAGGGAATACCCTGACTAACAAATAAGTTATAAATTTAGGTAACGTACCTTTTTTTGAAAAAAAAGTCAATTCCTATTCCTGTTTCCTCCACCGATGACCGGTTTCGATTTATCTGTTCAGATCATTATCAAATCCATTGTTGCACTAAGGATCTCCGTTTGACTGAACTTTGTTAAAACACTTAACACAAACACATCACGTAGAATGTAGAAAGTCATGATATCACTCGCGTGTGTAGAGAACGTGAATAATATACCTAATATTTTTACAATACAGGATATGTATCTCTGTTATAACAGTTATATCGAGTGAACAGATCAAGTGCTTATAATTTACCTCAGATTTTAGTAAAATGAAGTGGTTTGAAAAAAGCCTGTGAATTTTTATCTTAACTATGTCATTTGATGATTTACTTTTTCACAAATCATTTATGTACAGTTCAAAATGTCTAGTTTTCACTAATTAATTTGCTATAATTCTTTTGCGGGTAAGGTGGTTAAAAGAAAAAAAATAGCAATTACGTCTGTTGTAAGGAAATGTAAATATGAGAACAATGGATTCTTAATTGTTAGTTATAAGTTGATTCGTATTAATATATACGTACTGTTTAAATATCAGTAGAGTCCCACAGTTCCAAACTACTTGAGACCGAAAATTTGGAATAGGCGAATTTCACGAATAACATCAACGTCAATACTTGTTAAGGCGTACGTTCTTGATGCGGCAGACGGGGCAAATACTCTTGACCTCGTCTTACGCTAAATCGAAAAACATGCTTCATCAACACCAAATTATGTTATGTTCGTGTGGCGATGGCGGAACATTGTATCCCCAAGACGATTCAGTGCTCTTTGTCAGAAAAAATCACTGACTTTACCTCTTAGAATAGGTTTACACCATCCGTTTTTTCCCTTCCGTTGCGTTAGGATGAAGTTTTCTTCTAAAAACGGAAGGGAAGGGATAGGTTGTTCGAACTGTCCATTTTGTCATCCCGCAGTCTGTCCGTTACTACTGCATCGTCTTGATAAAAGATCTAGAAAAAAATAAAATCCTTGGACATAACAAAAACCCAGGATAAAAACGGATAAACTCAACTGACGGGTGGCAACAACACTACTAGTGCCTAGCTGTTATATCTAACCCATCCTTCTTTCTAACGGACCCGGTTCACCGAAAACCTGTTGCGGTATCTTTTTTCCCATAAAACGGATGGAAAACGTGAAGGAAATAAAATCGGACAATTCCAACAGGGCCATTGAAATTAATGTGTCCATCAACTAAAACGCAACGCAACGGAAGGGGGAAAACGGATGTTGTAAACCTACACTTAAGTCTGTGTAAAGAAGTTATTTTTTGTGTTCAGCAGTGATTAAAAATGATTCTACAGAATTGCATAAATGGAGCCGACGTGTACTGTAAGTAACCGACTTTCATTCCATTTTGGTTTCAGGCGTTTTCATGAAGCTTAGGCTCTATGTATATTCAGATGGGCGGATTTTCGGTATAGCGGGACTCTAATGTTTAAACAATAAAAAAACTGACTTGGGTAAAATTCAAAAGACAAATTTATTATTATAAATTTAAAAAAAGTTACAAGCAAATATATGATGTCATAAAAAAGAAAAATCTGAAATATAGTAATTTTCAAAATTAAAAAATGATATACCTAAGGGCAAAACAAAATGGGACAGAAGTAAATTACAGAAAGAATAATTTTGAAAAACAAATAAATAGTAGTTAGTTTTTACAAAGCAAAGTCATTCTTTCAACGTACTTCCAAATATAAATGAACTAAACCAGTTGAAATTATTAATTTTGTTACTATAACATGTGCACTACAAATAATACACTACAATAGTTCGGTTTGTGGTGCTGTATTTAACTCTAGACCACTAAACATTCGTAAATATTATCTTATCATTGAATATTGGGGGTTGCGAGAACTAAAGATTCTCTATTATTGTGGGTTAAATAGTGAACAAAACATCGTCGTGCTGACGAATGGTAAGTGACAGCTTAAATTTTAACCTTATCGTGCTTCGCCGTGCTTAAAAATGAACATGTGTCATATTCTTTAAAAAAACTATATATAAGTAGTATATCATGGTACCTGGGCACAGCCTCTGATTGGTCCAAAACAAAGTAGAGGGGGTAAAAGTATGTGGAGCCAAGCCCCTGATTGGTTGAGAAGATTGCCCCATCTCCCACTTAAGCCCCACTTACTTTGCCCCACCCAAGCTCACTCCACCTATCCCCACTTGCCCCATCTCCCACTTAAACCCCACTTACTTTGTCCCACCCAAGCTCACTCCAACAAATACCCCATCCCATCTATTCTCCACTTGCCCCCACTCACCTAATCTCCACTAAGCCCCCCTCTCCAAAACCCCACTAAGCCCCCCTCTCCCTAGTTCAATTAAATAGCTTAACCAAACCCCACGAAGCCCCCCCTCTCCCAACTTAACCAAGCCCATCACCATCTGGGTTAGATCTTGTCCCCATTACATAAGTTTCCATATGTCATCAGGTTAGGTTTGTATATTGAGTAATAATGCGAAAACGGATTATGTATACATTATATTTTTAAAAGTGTACAATGTTTATAAATAAATTTGGAGTCTATCCACTATCCAACGTCTGCAGAGAGGGCAGTGTAGTACCTGTGTAATACAACTTCTACAAAACAAATGACCACAGGGCATAGAGGCTGTATTTCGAGTCTCCGTGAGGCAAACTGGGCAAGGTGAGTGTGATCGAGTAGAAGACGAGGTATCCTGGTCTGGTTCTGAGCGAGAAGATGAGGTATCTTGGCCTGTTCCGTGTCTGCGAAAGACATTAATACCATTTTCGGCAATCTCCAGTAAATCCTGATTCATCATACTCCAAACGCTGAAGGGAAAAACTTTACTGGTGGTGTAATAATCCATCGTTGTAGTCCATTCCAGATCCCGAACAAGCATTCTTAAACTGACCAATGAACGTTGTAGAGCTGTTTTCGTTACCTCCAATGGTGGTAAATGATCTATATTCCTAGTATAACCATCACTTCGCATCGATTCCAGAAAACGAGACAGATACGAGTTACTCCATGGAACAGGAGGCATGGAACTGCGAAGAGATGTAGAAGGTTCAACGTGTTGGTTAAGCTGGTATGGTTGAGAACGTGGTTGAGCACGTACGGTTAGTCTTACACTCCTCCTCAGGCGTTGATTAGGTAGGTCCGACATCAAATGACTTGATGGTGTTGCGTCTGTTGGAAGTTCAATAGAAGTCGGTGGAACCGAAAGCAACTGTCTTAAAGTACTCGGTGATGAAGGTGATGTATCGTCCAAGATCGATGGCGAGGGAGAGCGGGGTGAATCCTCCAGATTGTCCAAGTTCGACATCTTTTTGATTCCTCTGATATCTAAAATAACGGTAAGGTCTGAAATAAGAAATCAATCCTAATTTACTAGTAAAACTCATACATACATATATGCAAATATATTATGTATGTATAAGTTTTACATTGTACTGACCTGTTCATTAATATTTGATATATTGATGTAGTCCCACTGTGTCAAAATCACGATCATGTTGTCAGCCAAAACGGGAGGAGGCCATCTGTTATCCGAAATAACGGAGCTATGGCACATCTACAGCACCAGTTATCAACACTTTTTATGAAATACAAAATATCATCATTATCAATACAATAAATATTCCAACTATGCAAACCCCTAGGAGCATCTATTTCAATAAAACATTTGCTACACAATGGTAGAGACGAGTAACTATAATAAAACAACTTGTGTATCTCTACACGATTCAATTCGAATGCGAATGATGGTATTTCAAACGAATGATTCATCAACATGAAAAAATCATTATGAGTTATATTGTCAAAGTCTATATCCAAATAGTCAAAATGTTCGGTTTCACACTTTACCTGTCTCAGGTACCACACAAAGTTTTTTTTTTAAAATTTGTTTAACAGAAAGAGGTAATTCAAGTTTATTTATATTGTCCAAAGTTAGAGTTTGACCACACACAACTATAGCACTTAGGTCAAACAATGTTTTAGGATTCGACCTAAATAATTCGCACATTGTACCTAAATATTTTAAATAAAACGTATTGTACACTTTAAAAAACAAAACTAAAGAGTTGAGGTAATTATATATAAACACATATATATAATTACCCCGTAGGGAGAGCTCCAACCATCGCTCAACCCCGGTGACGACCATACCAAAAAATTGCCGTCCCCCCGCAATACACTCTAGTGCTTTAGGTCCAGAGTAACCGTAGTACCGACAAGCCCCGTCACTACGATCTTCATCCGTGACAATTCCAGTAAATCCCTCTCAGTAAATGCATCGGCATACCGTTTTGGGAGAAATGATTGTCTTACTTCCCCATCCACAACAATATCAAACATGAGACTTCTCCCATACCGAGTCATTATAAACCGTGCGTTATGCAAGGGGTATTCCTCCCCAATTACAAGAGTCGATAATGAGATCGCCTTATTGGGAGTAATAGTTTTAAAACGGCTCACAAGAGACGATGATGATGATGATGTCATACTTACTGCAATGGAAGACACAGTGAGAGACTGATGAATAAACAGAACCAACACGCAAATATATACACAATCACTCTCCACATCCCACACTAATCTCGCCCCTTCCATCAAGAACTACACCAAAGCACAAACTGGTTCCGACCAATCAAAACCGTTGGTTGCATCTCCCACCAGAGCGACCACAGTTGCCGACAACTTCCATCAACCAATCAATATCCAATTCCCTCCACCAAAATAATATGGGTCCGAAGTTTATATAAGTCCACACACACTGTTTGTCGAGTCTATTCTACACGAAGAACGCTGTGAGTATACTTCTTTACATACTATTCAACTTATTAGTATCAGTATGTGTGTGTGTGTGAACGAAAATTAGTTATACCATTGTAAAATAATATTTAGTTTGTACTATAGTCTTAAATAATATACTAAGTGTAATGGCTCTTTATCGTATATATCGTAAGGAATCGTACGTTAAAAAGTTTCGTATGTATGGTTCCGCAGTAATTTTCAAATTTAATGCACCTCCAATAGGAGTGACAGAAATCGATTGGGTTAAAAGAGGGTTAAACGAAATAGTTGAAACTATGAAAGAAAATACGACAGAAGAAGATCAAATTGGGTTTACATTGGACGGTTTAAATTTTACAAAACAGGGGTTTGTAGCATTTCGACCAGCTAAGGATATTACCCCCGATATTTTGTGGGACATTTTCGGGCGAATCGTACAGAGTAACTCTAAGAGTTTCACTTCAAGCGATACGTTTAAAGTAACGTGTACAAAGGTCAGGGTTCCAGTTGGTCGTGGAAGGGTTAGACCCGGAATGTATAATAATTTCTCGGAAGAAAGTAAAAAGAGAGGAGGAGTAGTCGTTATTAAAAATAAAAACTCTCTTTGTTTACCATGTTCACTAGTAGTAGCTATAGCTCACGCTGAAAAAGACAAGGAATATAAACTTATACGAATGGATAGATGCCAGAGACAAACAATTAGAGCACGTCAACTAATGACAGATGCGGGAGTGCAAATTACAGACAAGGGGGCAGGCGTTCGAGAATTGCAACAATTTCAAAACCATTTATCCCTTTATAAAATCACTGTGTATAGTTATGGGAATAGAGGTCGTGATATATATTTCGAAGGCGAAGTACAAAATCCGCGTCATAGAATCAATTTACTATATGACAAGGGGCACTTTAACGTTATAACAAGTTTAACATCCGCTTTTGCCTGTAGTTATTTTTGCCAATCATGCCACACACCGTTTAATAACACTGGAGAGCACATGTGTTCTACCATTTGTTACTCGTGCAAACGTTCTCCACCTTGCGATTTAGAAAACGAAAACATTCACTGTGGGGACTGCAATAGACGATTTATGAGTCGAGGTTGTTTTATAGCTCATTTGGGTAATATTTGTGAATCCATAAAGAAATGTCCAAACTGTGAAAAACATATTTTGCCAAAAAAACGTAAAACCGTTCACGTATGCGGGGAGATATTCTGTAAAGTATGTATTAAGTACACACCAGCCAATCACCAATGTTGCATGAGAATTGATACAGGAAAACCCAAAACTAAAGACTTTTTATTTATATTTTTTGATTTAGAAACCCGCCAAGACGAGTTTGTCGATTCAGAAACTAATGTGCATAAAGTTAACTTGTGCGTGAGTCAACAGTACTGCTGGAAATGTATAAACGGGGAAACGTGTCAAACATGTTTCGATCGTACTCACGTCTTCCGAGACGACCCTGTCAACGGGTTCATGACATACGTCATGGAATTGCGAAAAACGTTCAAAAAAGTATGTGTCATAGCACATAATGGGAAGGGTTTTGATTTTCAGTTTATATTAAAATACATTCTTGAACAAACGCAATTTACACCCAACTTAATTACCCAAGGTACCAAACTCATTCTGATGGAAGTAGATAATGTTAAATTTATCGACTCCTTAAATTACATGCCAATGGCTCTGTCTAAACTTCCTAAAGCTTTTGATTTACCTCCTGAGAAAAAGAAGGGTTACTTTCCCCATCTATTCAACACGGTAGCCAATCAAAATTATATAGGTCCTATCCCAGCAAAAGAGTTTTACTGCCCTGACTCTATGTTTGACCAAAACAATAAAGAATTTATCAAATGGCACGATGAACAACTGCGAATAGAATATGTTTTTGATTTTCAAAAGGAAATATTTGAATATTGTCTGTCTGATGTAGATATTCTAGCGCAAGCTTGTATTAAATTTAGAGCCTCGTTTTTACAAGAGTGTAATGTAGATCCGTTTTTAGAAGCCGTAACTATTGCTAGCGCCTGCAACTTGGCATTTAGGCGTAACTTTTTAAAACCAGATACAATTGGGATAGTTCCTAAGAACGGATACCGTTTGGTCGACACTCAATCATTATCGGCTTTGCAATGGTTGACCTGGGAAGAAGACCAAAGAGGGGTCCGAATAGAGCACTCTAGCCGAGGTAGGGAAGTCAAAATTGATGGAATGCTAGTCGATGGCTTTGACGGTAAACGTATCTACGAATTTCAAGGGTGTTACTGGCATGGATGTCCTAAATGTTTCCCGAATGGTCGCGATGAACCTCTACAAGACGATCCGTCCGACACACACAATGCACGACTAGCTAGAACAAGAGCCAAAATGGCTAAACTCGCTCAACATGAAATCGTAGAAATGTGGGAATGCGACTTTAGAAAACTTAAACACAGAAACGCTGAAATGGATTATCTCGACTCCCACCCTATGACGTACACTGTACCTCTTAACCCTCGCGATGCATTTTTCGGTGGTCGAACGGGTAATACGAAATCGTATGCTAAATGTAAGGAGGGTGAAACCATCCATTACGTGGACGTTTGTTCACTCTATCCATGGGTTTGCAAGTACGGTAAATACCCGATAGGTCACCCAAAAATACATATCGGGGACAACGAATGTAGAAAAGTAGGTATGACTGTCGACGGTCTACTAAAATGTAAAATATTACCTCCTCGAAATCTATATCACCCTGTGCTTCCGGCTAAAATGAACAAGAAACTAATGTTTGTTTTATGTCGTAAGTGTGGTGAGACATTAAATTCCGATGAATGTAATCATAATACAGATGAACGAGCTTTAATAGGGACTTGGACAATGGATGAAATTAGAAAAGCTTTAGAAAAAGACTATATTTTAATTGAAATGTTTGAGCTATGGCAGTACGAAGTAGCTACTTTTGAAAAGGGTAACGGATTGTTTACAGACTATATAAACAAATTCTTAAAAATTAAACAGGAGGCGACAGGGTACCCAGGGTGGTGCGAAACCGAAGACGATAGGGTAAAGTATGTCGAAGATTATTTTACAAACGAGGGCATTAGACTAGACACGGTAAACATTAGAAAGAACGAAGGACTTAGGTCTCTTGCTAAACTTATGTTAAATTCGTTTTGGGGAAAATTCGGTCAGAGGGAGAACCAAACAAAAACATCGATAGTTAGACAACCGACTAATTTATTTAAAATGCTTGTAAGTCCCTCTGTAGATGTGAATACTATACAAGAAATTAACATTAATGTGGTGACTGTAAATTGGCAGTACGTCGAAGATGTCTGCGATGTTCTCCCCACCGTTAATGTCGTGATTGCAGCATTTACAACGGCACAGGCCAGGCTTAAATTATACGATTACCTGGACGCCTTAGACACTCAGGTGGCCTACTATGATACAGATTCAATTATCTACCTGCACAAAGAGGGGGAGTATAAAATCCCAACAGGTGACTACCTAGGACACATGACTGACGAACTGACCGACTATGGACACGGTTCATTCATAACAGAATTCGTTTCTGGCGGTCCAAAGACTTATGGATACAAAGTGTTGGCACCTACGACCGGTGAAATACATACAGTGTGTAAGGTAAAAGGATTGACTTTAAATCTTCGTACAGCTGAGTCAATTAATTTCGAAAGTTTAAAACAAATGATTCACGGAGAATGCGATCCCAAAACTGTTAGTAACATGCATATTAGACGAACAAAAGATTACGAAGTCACTACCATTAGAGAAAACAAAATATTTAGAATTACGGGTGCTAAAAGAAAGAGGGATGGTGATTATGATACCCTTCCCTATGGTTACAAGTTAGCACGATACGTTAAATAATCTTATGGCTTATTTCTATTTATCCCAACTCAGAAGTTAAATTTGAATGTTGTATATTTTTGGTCACGCAACTTGAAACGCTCATTCAAACAATGGACGTTAGACGAGCTATAGCGGCCGAGCTCCACAAACCGGTTCGGAGGAATTTCAAAACACGACGCGTTACATTAAAAGGACTAGATGACCTTTTCCAAGCAGACCTGGTAGACATGTTGCCATATGCCAAAGTAAACCGAGGTTACAAGTATATAATGACCATGATAAATTGTCTTTCCAAGCTTGCTTTTGCTGTACCCTTGAAATCGAAAACCGGTTTGGAAGTAGCTGCTGCACTTGAACCGATATTTGAAAATCATAAAACGAAACATTTCCAAACCGACCAAGGCAAAGAATTTTTTAACATTCACGTACAAAAGTTAATGCGAAAGCATAAAATAAATCATTACGCTACCTATTCAGACAAAAAAGCGTCCATAGTAGAAAGATTAAATCGTACTTTGAAAAATAATATGTGGAGAGATTCACAGCACGGGGAAGTTACGAATGGCTAGATCTTTTACCGAGTATAGTTAAGTCATACAATAATACAGTACATAGAACTATAGGTATGAAACCTTCTAAAGTTTTGAAAAAACACGAAAAATTACTTTTAAACAAAGTTGCAGGTAAACCTATCAAAATCAAACCTAAATTCAATTTAGACGATAGAGTTAGAATTTCCAAATATAAAAAGACATTTGCTAAAGGTTATCTACCCAATTGGACAAACGAAGTGTTTACAGTGTATGCTGTGTTATCTACAGTACCTCCAACGTATGTTTTGCAAGACGGAAAAGGTGAAGTATTAAAAGGTAGATTTTATGAAGAGGAGTTGAGTAAATCAAATATAGGCGATGTTTATCTAGTTGAAAAAGTATTGCGTAAAAAGGGAAACAAAGTTTTAGTAAAGTGGTTAGGTTTCGATAAAACCCACAATCAGTGGATACATAAGAATAAACTCGTTGTGTGAGCCAATCGTTAAAAAGAGAAACTCTAATAAACTTGCGTCAGTTTCTAAACACAATGCGTATCGAGAGTATGTCGCAAGCATTGACAATGTCAAATTTTGATGTATACACAAATGATGAGGTACAAAGTACCCGACACAGTACTTTACTACCAAACAATATTCGTTGTATAATTTCTGGTCCCTCCAATTGTGGTAAAACAAACGTTGTATTTAATTTATTATTTGAGCCACAAGGACTCAAGTTTGCTAATGTTTACATATTTTCAAAATCCCTTCATCAACCAAAATACAAGTTTTTGGAAAAGGTACTTTTAAATTCAGGTATCGGTTATTTTCCTTATAACGATAATGAAAGTGTAATTGACCCTACCGAAGCTGCACCCAATTCTATAATGGTCTTTGATGACATTACCTGCGAGAAACATGACAATATTCGTGGTTATTTCACTAGAGGTAGACATAATAATGTAGATTCGTTCTATTTAGGTCAAAGTTACAGTAGAATTCCTAAACAATTAATTCGAGACAATTCAAACCTTTTGGTATTATTTAAACAAGACGAAATGAATTTAGGGCACATTTTCAAAGATCACGTGACACCAGACACATCGTTTAGTGATTTTAAAGATATTTGCGCTTTAGCTTGGAAAGATAGGTACGGTTTCGTAGTTATAGACAAAGATAGCGAAGTAAACAAGGGTAGGTACAGAATTGGTTTTAATAAGTTTGTAAAAGATTTATAATGAAGCCTTCTCGTGTTACACGCGAGATAAAGCGTCTAAGAGATGCAATCAAGAAAAAATATCGGGAAATGAGATTTGGTGAATTAGATACAGAACTTGTGCTTTCTAAACAATACAGTCCTATACTCAAAGAACTTTCTAAAATACAGTCATCAACCATACCCAAAACGGAAATTAAGCCTGAAATTAATTATTCATCTCCTACTAAACCCTTAACCCCTGAACCTTTATCATCACCAGTACCAAAAACCCCTCAATTTATCGATACAGATGTTGTTGTAGAGACCCCAGATTTACCCCCAGGCATAACGGATGTGTTAGCAACTCCTGAAGGTAGGAGTCAATCTGAAAAATGGATAAACGAGACTTTTAAACATCATTTTACGCGTAGGTATATGCTTAAAACGATAACGGATACAAAAAATACCATAGATCATACTTATGGCCCGAGATTAGAAGACGATGCTATAATGATAGGTACTAAACAACTTCAGTTTACCGATGAAGGGGAAATTGTCATTGACGATGTAAATTACAAGGGGACGAAAGGGTTGTATGAACTAATTTTTAAACGTATGCCAAAAGAAGGGGAATATACAGATGCTGATTTACAGGCGTACAAAGATATTTGCATTAAAACCAGTGCACACAAACAAAGATATAATCCGCGAGGTCAGATTAATCGAAATCCAAGGTCTGAAAAATACAAGAGAGTTATTCAATATTTGTTTCCACCGGTTGGTAGGGGATATTCCTATTGGGATGATCCCAACGAACTCTGTGAAAGACTACGTCTTTTATTAGCCTCGCAAAATGCCGGCCACACAGGACATTCCAATGAAATTGCACTAATTATCAAAGAACTAAGGGAAGCAGGGCTTATAAAAGGATTAGGAAATAGAAAAATACGATCATTAACAAAATGAGCATTGACAAGTTTGGACGTTATTTTGAAGGTTCAAATCGCTCAACACAAATATCTAGAGGTATAGGTTTTAAACTCACTGGTGAGGGTGACTATGATATTCAGGATAAATTGTTACGTAATGTAGGTGAACCTAAAGCTGAAAAGGATGCAGCCAACAAGGACTATGTTGATAGTAAAATACCTGTAGATAGTAATGGGTGGGATTTTGGGGGTAAAAAATTGACTAATGTCAAGGAGGGGTTGGAACCGACAGATGTAATAAACTTTGCTCAATTTTCTAAATATAAGTTATACGTTGGGGACAATACGATTATTAAAAGGTCGGTGGATCCCTTCCATACGTACAGTGAAGAGTATTTCGATGTTAAAAATAAACGTGTGAAAAATGTAAAAGATCCCGTGGATGATGACGACGCTGCAACCAAGTCCTATGTGGACAATAGAATGGCTGTTAACAAAAACGGGTGGGACTTTAAAAATATGAAATTAAGACAAGTCGGTAACCCTGTAGATACCAAGGACGCAGTTAATGTAGATTTCCTTAAGAAAAATGCATTGACTTTAGTAGAAAAAGAAACATTTAGTGCTAACAATGGACGAATTACTTTGTTAAAAGATGGGTTCGACGAATTAGACGCTGTTAATAAACGTCAACTAGTTCAATCCATGAAAGTATCGGAAGCATATTCTAAACGTGAATGTGATAAAATAGAACAACGATTTCGTCAGGAATTGATTAATCTCATGCATAGAATTAGAACACATTATAGTAAAGGTTCAAAATTTAAAAGTGTAAATGAATATAAACATTGGAACGATTTATGGAAGGGTACTTAAACAGCAAACCAAATAATGTATGGATTAGTAATAAAATGGCAAGGAAACGATTAACAACGTTTAGTAGTAAACAGAGAGTCGTTAGGAAAGGACGTGGAATAGTGTCTGGAATTTTAAGTGCAGGTGATAAAGTTTTAAACAAAGCTATCGACTTATTACCTATCGAACTTCATTTACCATCTTACAATTATTGTGGTCCTGGTACAAAATTAGCTAAAAGACTTGCCCGTGGGGACAAAGGTATAAATCCTTTGGACGAAGCGTGTAAACAGCACGATATTGCCTATAGTAAGTACAGCGATTCCGACAGACGTAGAGCTGCAGATAAAACTTTAGCCGGCAGGGCTTGGAGTCGGGTTAAAGCAAGTGACGCGTCCGTAGGAGAAAAAGCAGCTGCTTGGGCCGTAACAAACGCCATGAAATTAAAATCGAAAATCGGAAGTGGTAAGAAAAAGAAACGCAGGACAGGAAAAAAGAAGACTATCGACCAGATGCTAAAACAACTAAAGGGTAAAGGTCTTTACTTGAAACCTTACAAAGGAAAGGGGAATAAAAGTAAAAAAAGTAAAAAAAAAAAAAAGCATTTATAATTCCCATCAAACCGTTGACTAATATTGATTTAGAATATTATGCTGATAAATTAAAAATCCCATATTTCAGAGGGGTTTTTATGAGAGATACATTACCAAACACTCCTTTGAAAAATGAGTCGGGTATTGTAAACTTGGATAGTTTTAGGAATGACGGAACACACTGGGTGTGCTATAAGAAAAGAGGTGATAGTGTCGATTACTTTGACAGTTTTGGTAATCTAAGACCTCCTTTAGAATTGTCACGTTATTTTGGACCATTTGTCAGAGTTCACTATAATTACAAAAGACACCAACCATTAAATTCAGTCGTTTGTGGGCATTTGTGCTTAAAGTTTCTATCATCATGAGCATAGTTTTAAGTGGTAACAGTTCTACACTTTTGTGTGACTTTTTTCCCTCTATCGATGTATCGATTGGAGATTGGGAAATTGGTCTTATAGATCTAGCCACCTACAACTCTATCCCAAACGTTACGGAGAACGTAAATAATATAATACAAATTGGTGATGAAATAATTAAACTTCCTACTGGATCATACGAAATCGAAGACATGGAAAAGTTTATTGTGGCAAAACTCAAACCGCAGGATATTAAATTTTCACTGAAACCAAACAACAATACACTAAAAGCTGAAATATTCTGTTCAAAAAAAATCTACTTTAGTAGAGAGCATTCAATCAACTCATTACTAGGTTTTGACAAAACAGACTTGGAACCCGATATTAAACACACGTCTCAATTACCAGTGAATATTATAAAAGTAAACGTGATTAGAATCGAATGTAGTATTGTAAGTGGGTCATTTCAAAATGGCGTTCATTCTCATATAATGCATGAATTTTACCCCCAAGTTCCACCAGGGTATAAAATTGTAGAACTCCCTCCAACTGTAATATATTTACCTGTTAACGTAAAAATCATTCATAACATAACTGTAAGTCTAAAGGACCAGAACGGAGATTTGATCGATTTTCGAGGTGAGACAGTTTCTGTTAGATTGCACCTACGAAGGCGAGATGGGTCTCGTATTTATTAATGATAGGAATAAAACAAGCATCAGTTCGTGTTCAAACTCGAAAGGGTTAACACCTAGAAATATCCGTTTTCTTAGATCGTTAGGTTTCAAAATAAATAATGGATCTTTTAGCCATTGACAGTAAAGCTGTATACAACGATTCCATTACAGGATATGAATTCCATACGCATAAACCCTATGCGTCAGCTACTTATGGTAATAATGACGAAATTCGTATTGGATTAAATCAACAGGATATAATTACAGCCCCTTGTGATAGTATATTACACATTAAAGGTACTTTAAACGGTAAAAAAGCAGACGGTGCAGCTGCTACTATAAAACTGGTCAACAATGCAATAGCATTTTTATTTGACGACATTAGATATGAAATTGCCGGAACCGAGATTGATAGAACAAGAAATGTGGGAATTTCCAGTACTATAAAAAATCTGATGTCAATTAAACTAAATGATGTGAATAAAGTGCAAAACGCCGGTTGGGTGGGAGCTGGTGTAACGTATGAATCGGGGACGTTTACTGTCTCTATACCTTTAAAAATGCTTATGGGTTTTTTTGAAGACTATAGGAAAATTGTCGTGAATGTAAAGCAAGAGCTTATACTTTTAAGGTCGGCTTCTGATCTAAACGCAGTGTACAGTGACGATAACAATGCAACGGTTGACCTAAAAATTTCCAGTATTTGTTGGAAAGTACCCCATTTGACTGTTTCAGACACTCTAAGAATGAAAATTTTAAAAATGATTGAACGAGACACCCCAGTGCATGTCCCCTTTAGAAGCTGGGAGTATCACGAATTTCCTACACTACCCCAAACAACACAAATTTCTTGGACTATTAAAACGGCTAATCAGTTGGAAAAGCCACGATATGTTATATTAGCCTTACAGGAAGATAGAAAAAATAAACTCAAGAAAGACGCTTCTTTGTTTGACAGATGCGCTGTCAACAATGTAAAACTGTATTTGAATTCCCAATATTACCCATACGATAATATACATGGAGATATTTCGACCATGTACGAAATGTTTACCAACTTTCAACACGTCTACTATGGGTCTGAATCATTCCCACATGTTAATCTAGACACATTTAAAAATAAAACTTCTTTATTTGCAATTGACTGTACCAACCAAAACGATTCTATTAAAACCGGACCTGTTGATGTACGTTTGGAAATCGAAACGACAGCAAATATTCCTCCCAATACATCAGCTTATTGTTTAGTCATACACGATTCACATATAGTTTACAATCTACTTTCGGGATCTGTAAAAAGAATGGTAGCTAGTTCATAAACATAAACTTTTGCTTGATCGCTTCAGTTATAATTATGGAGTCCGAGAGGATGGACGTGGAGCGTGCGCCTACCAAACGATGGGTTCCGCCTAACTTGCCTTTGGGTATTTTCTTAAAATCAGTACATTTTCTAAATACTGAATGCACAAAGTTTGTTGCGACTGGTTTATTCCAACATACGGGATATGGTCTTGGGGTATTATTTCAAGCTGGTAAAAAATTTGTTTTCTTTACAGATGAAACGTTTAAAGAAATACTTGTTCATATTGAACAAATTACAGAGGCCGTCGCGGATAAAGGTACACACAATTTCATATTAAATACAGGCGATTTTAAAGTAAAAACTATGTTTGGCAAACGATACATTATACTATATGATGGGGAGCATTCGTTGCCCTTAAACACTACAGAGTGGGGGCTGTTTGTAGACAGTATTCCGTTAGTGACGCGTCGTATTAAAGAACTATTTTATATCGAGGGTGACTTACGCGATTACATCAGTGAGTGTTTAACCACTGACGAAGAACTCGTTTCTAGCACACTCCCTGAAGCGGACAAACTGTACGATGAAATCGTCCTGTTTAAAAAATATGCAGGCAGTGGTTGAGTTTCACGGATTCCTAGATAACGAAAACAGATATATAGTCAAAGAGTTTGCTATAGTTTGTGATGACTTTGAAAGCGTCGTTGTTTTCAAACCACCCTATAAATTTGACCTACTGAATGCTAAAGCTCAGAGATCGGTGCGTTATTTGCAAAAGCACTATCATCTTCTCGGATGGGATGATGGTGATGTTCCCTATGACGTGGAAACTATACGAACATTGAGCGAACCATTCTCTACAATTTTTACTAAAGGTTTTGACAAAGCTCAGTTTTTAAGACAATTTCACCCTTGTGTAAAAGAATTGCCAGAGGAAGAAAAATACTCCTACTGTACAGAAATTAAATGTATATTACCTCAACACTTTCAATACGATAGTAAATGCGCATTAAAAAGTGCTAAATATTTTTACAATTTATTCCTTACTTAGTGTATGTGTGTGTATGTTTGTGTTTGTGTACAATAGTCACTGGCGCAGGGTTAAGTCCCTCGTAAACATAAGTGTGTACGATATGGTGTGGAAAATCCGTAAACCTATAAAGTCACTGGCGCAGGGTTAAGTCCCTCGTAAACCTAAGTGAGTAAGGAACAAATTGTAGAAAAACAAAAAAAAATAAAAAAAATAATAATTACAAAAATGTAATAAAAGTAATAAATACTAATAAATAAAAGAAAATAAATGATGTCAAAAGTGTAATAAAAATAATAAATACTAATAAATAAAAAAAAATAAATGTTGTCAAAAATGTAATAAAAATAATAAATACTAATAAAAAAATAAAAAAAAAATAAAAAAAAAAAATAAAAAAAAAAAAAATATATAAAATGGGAGGCTACATTTTGTAATGGAGTGGTAGTCACCGGGAGTAGCGATGGTTTGGGGCTACTTCCTTAAGGGTGGACCTTCCGTTCACCCTGGTTGTGGGATGCTACTTTAAAAGGTGTGTGTTTGTGTGGAAATTTGCAATAAAAGTAATAAAAAAATATGATTGTTCCAGATGATGGATATTATTGAAATTTTTGTCGGGGAGGAGCTCCCAAAACTATTTTTTGTAAGTAGAAATAAAAGATAACTTTCTTACCAGTATAAAATTGAAATGTAGCTATATCTGTTTGTTTTGTTTTATAGGAACAACCGAGACGTATGGTTCATTTTAGAGATGGAATGAACATTATATTCTATATAAAGAACGATTTCGACCAGAGAGACGCGAGAAATGGTATAAAATGTGCATCGATCAGCGTTCTTAGACCATGGTTTTAAGGTAT